>CM068370.1:44933343-45183343 GCA_034769895.1 Magicicada septendecula | reverse complement strand
AGTGAAACGTGCGTCAGGTGTTAAAAAGAATATACGAATTATACTACTTGCAGAAGAAAGAAATTGAATAACATCACAAATTTATATAATTACTGCAAGAGACGTCGAGTTACTTATATAGAAAATTATATATATATATATATATATAAAATTGTTTGTAAAAAACAAATATAGTTGTACTTTTAGCTCGACACTTAAAAAATTTAAGTAGTAGTAGTAGAAATAGTAAAAATTCAAAAAATGGTGTAGTAGTAGTTACCTATCTTCTAAGGAAACAGAGACCTCTTCCAGGGGGACGGAAACGGCGGTGAAGATCCAGCCGGACACGAACGTAGTGAAGCACAGGAGACAAGACGCGCGCGGCGGCATCGTCAATGGACAGAACAAACAACAAACAATGCGATATTGTTGTTGTTGTTGATGTTTATATTTGAAATTACTACACGATTACTACACGACGCAAGACGAGTAAGCGCCGCGCCGAGTCCCCCCACTATGCTGGCGTCCGCCCACCGTGTGGTGATAACGCGCGCGGCAAAATCAATCACCGCACGCGCACCCCTTCATTCACAACTGGGATAAGAAAGTCATTAATAAAGTTAATAATAATTATAATAATGCAAAAAACAAACGCGCGCCGGCCCGCCATAAGCGACGCCACGTTTCTTGGAACGTAAGTGGGGCGCACCGGCTTAGTGGGAAAATTTATGCGTTGATAAGTTAGGTAAACTGTGTCATTATTTTGTAACCGTACGCTTTAATTCGCTTTGTAAACACTCTCTCTCTCTCTCTCTCTCTCTCTCTCTCTCTCTCTCTCTCTCTCTCTCTCTCTCTCTCTCTCTCTCTCTCTCTCTCTCTCATGACAGTGAGTGTGAGTGGAAGTGACAGTGAGAGGGAGAGAGAACAAGAGGTAGAGGGACACTGCGTGAGAGAGGGTGTAATTGTGGACATATACATAAATTTACAATATTCTATAGTACTATGGAGTATAATTTACAAAAATATGATTATAAGTATTATCCAATTTCACTGGATAAATAGGTTTACCATAAACTTGTGTTTGTAACATTATGTAAATTATCTGATGTAAGTTAGTAAAGTTCTACAGTTCTTGTGTAATTTATATGTTTCTAAATTAATGATGGTTTTAATACCAGTAGTGAGTAAAACATGATAAATTAACTTTTAATAATTACATAGTTGAACATCCCTATAACCTGTATTTAGCTATAATATATATTTTACTATGCTCTATGTTGACAGGTATATGTATAAACGTTTTCTGTACCAATTCTAATATCTAATTGTTGATTATTGCTTTCATAATTAATGAAAAAATACCATTACATTATGAGTAATTTAAATTGTAATATTGTATAAATTAAGTTCTGTGATATTATAATTTTCTCGTTGTTTTAGAGAAAACATTCGAAGATGTTAACAAACTATCTCAACTCCTTCACATATACAATGATACATACATATGCACGCACACACACACACACTCTCATACACAAACACAGGTATTCATACACAGGTCCTGATGATGACAATAAACATTGTCGAAACGTCGACACAAAGAAGTTGAAATTTGTGTTATATTTTTGACCGATCCTCACAAACCCTTCACCGAAAAATTCATTGATTGACGGTCACTACGAATTTAATGATTTAATTATATATAACAATAATAAAATTTCTTTCTTCTTCTCCTCTTCAAGGAATAGGTTATTTAAACCTGTCCGGCACCCATCTCATCCTCAGACGATCCACGTCTCGTCTACCAATGTAGTATAGTATAGTTCAGGCTTTATAGTTCAGTGCCGCTTTCGGCAATCGATCCTCTGTCATTCTTTGCAGATGATCCCAACATTGTCTTCTGTAAATTGAAATAATTTCATTTATGACCTCTACTTTGAGTTCTGCTCTGATCTCTTCATTCCTTATAGGCTACTATCTTGCAATGTATAATTTAAAGTATTTCGAAGGAACTGCATTTCAGCACTCTGAATCTTGCCGCTTTACGTTTTTGTCATGACCCACGCCTCACTCGTATAAATCAACGTGGGTATTGCAATTGTCTTATAAAATTTAATCTTTGTGCTGTGTCTTGTTTTATTTCTAATATTTTTATGAATCGTACTACAAATATTCCTAAATTTATTTATCTTCTCTCTTCTATCATATTCAGATTCATGTTTATATACTGTATCATATTCAGATATTTAAAACGTCTCACTTGTTCTGAAGTGCTGTTGTTTATAACTATCTTAGTCCTCACTGGATATTTACCTTTAAAGGCCATGGTTTTGGTCTTTCTTACTGAAATCGTCAGTGAGTACTCTCTTACCACTTCTTGTAATTGAAACATAGCTCTTTGTAAATCATCCTCATTTATTGGAAAATTTGTCAGAAAGTAACTTCGAAGACGTTGGTCAGTGTTCTAACGAAATGCACAGAAGAACCAATAAAATTAGTACTTGCAATTGAAAACTTATTATAAATAAGACTAAATTAATCTATCAGTAAACGAAAAAATACTTACACAAGTTGTGAAGATACCGAAACTTTTTAAAGAAAAAGAATTTTAGATGACCATCATCGAAATTCATAAATATTTTCCAATTTTGGATTTTGCAAATGAATTGTTAACTTTGTCACTCAAAAATATAGTTTAAAGCAAGTTAGTTTTGAATGAAATTAAGGGTTTGGCACCCCCCCACACACACACACAAACGATAACGCTGCTGAGGTGAAAAGAGAGTTGTCTGTAGTAGTAGTAGTATTAGTAAACGGAAGCAACTATGATTAAAAATTCTTTACAGTCGTTTAAAATGAAATTGGTATTAAATTTTAAATTAAAAAACCAGGAAGACCGGAAACAGAATTTTGTTAATTCAAGAGGGAAAATTAAATTAAACCGAGTTTTTATTTTATAGCGAAACGCATGGTTATGATATTACAGTGTTGATGACAGTTAATGAAAGTTAGTAATTATATGGGGAGATTGTCAAGTTAATGAAACGGGGGTCTTGCGAATACTTGTAATGGGAAAGTTACTGATATTGTCCTTTCACCGAATTTGACAGCGTTCACCTCTATGATAGACAAATAAATTAATTTTACTTTTACTGCAGTCAAACTAATGCAGTTTTCGCTATGCATGTGTTGGTCAGTTAGTTTTCTATACAATTATTTGTTAATTATTTGCTTATACGTCTTGTGTAAATAATTACAGCTTAATATTAATAAGTTTAATGAAGAAAGTCTTAATATTGATATTCATCTCTGAACAAAGCGAGAGAACTTACAGAAGGGGCGGTGTGAATCACGATGGTCAAAAGTTACACATACAAGAAGGAAATAGGAAAAAAATGTTTCGAACAAGTATCAACGGAAAGCTAATTTGATGGTTTGGCTTTGCTACGTGCGGACAGAGACATTGTGTTTTCCTCTATGAAATTCTATACGAATAGCAGACAGGCCGCGTTGAAAATTATAGAGTTTAAGTATTAATAATTTATATAATTATGTAAATTACAGTAGATAGATTACACTGTAATTTTTGTTTTTACTTCCATGTTCCATAAGGAAATTGAACATGGTGATGGCGAAAAAATCGTGTTCGAGATAAGGGCTGATTCTGATTGTACTACCCTCAAAACATGAAGAAAAGTCATTTTCCGAAAAGTGTGTGTGTGTGTAGAATTTTTTCTATGGCAAACGATATCTGCCGCAAAGCCAAACAAAATTAAAATAATGGTTTGCATATGTGCCTGAGCTGAAGAGGACTCGAGGCCTATTGATTTTGGTGAAGATCGGTTAAGGGGAAGGGGTAGTTTACCTGCAACGTTTTATGTTTTAACAAGAGTAAAGTACTTAATTTTGATAAATAAAGTATCCTGAAAAGAAGGTCATAATAATTCCACTGTTAAAAGGTGGATAAATATCTATAAATGAAAAGGGTAGTTGAAGGGGGAGGAGATAATTTTTTATATGTGTACTACGTTATCGGCAACAAAGAAGTAGTTTCTTGTTAAAATTCCTTCCCGGGCTGTTTGGCCGTGGTCAAATGTTTTCTGCAAAACCAGACGTTTTGGCAGTGCAATCGACTGCCATCATCAGTGAAAATCGAGTGCGCTAAGGTGAGTTGGTATACGTTAGTGACCACAGTACTGTGGTTAAGGCTGAAGTAGGAAGTAGTTTCTATGGAAATATTTCATTTCGAAAATGATTGTAAATATAAATCTTAGAACATGGAAGTCGTGTATGCTTCTCCATAACGATATTTTCTATATTATTTGCGTTAAAAGAGTATTGCTACATTACAAACATCAGATAGAGTAAGGTTTCTAAGATTTGATCAGAAAGTGACATGGAAGCTTTAAAGAAATGTAACTACAGAAGAAACCAAAACAGACATGACTATGCGTTCATTGGACATATAATTAATTTTGTATAACATACTTTCTTGTATACATTAAGAATAGAACCACTCTGGGCAAACGTGAATATTTCTGGGAGTTTCACAAAAATAAATATATATATACAGTTTACAAACAAATATACTAAGAGTAGTATGTTCTACGATGTAGGCCTAAGTAGCAACTAGTAGCGAAAGGACTCGTGGCCTTTTCCGCGAAAATTTCGAATAGACCCTCCTCCCATCGTATCTTTCCTCTCTTCTCTATCTCCCACTTTCTCCGCTCTATCTCACGTGCGCGCCCTCCCCACACACAAACATATAAACCATTAAATTAGTTTTTTGTTGGTACTTAATTTTTTTTTGCCGACCAGCACCATACATAAAAATAATAATAAATTGAAAAATTCCAAAATTTATCATCAAAATCACTCTGACGAAGTTAGTCAGTATTCAACGAGATGTTCAGGAGAACCAATAAATTAATACTTTCAATTCAAAACGTATTATAAATAAAATTAAATGAATCAATAAATAAAGCTCTAATACATACATAGCTTTAAAAAAAAATTTTAAATGAACACTATCGAAATTTATAAATATTTTCTTCATTTTGTGTTTTATTAATGAGCTGTTGACTATGTCACCAGAAATTTAAAGAAACTAGATTTGAATAAAATTAAGAGAGCTTATGTTAGCTCCCGTATTGTGGACCCTGGGAGTCATGCCACTGTCAGGAGTAAAAGATTCCACGATGACCCAGAATTATCTTTTGGAAAAATCTGAAAGAACTATTTTGAAAGTCTGGAGAAGAAACTAAACGGTGTAATCAGACTTTTACGTAACCAGGAGACTGAAAAGGTAAAGATCAGCAGATAGGCTGAAGAATTATTTAATTCGGAGTGTTTTCGCTAGGAAACTTCTTTCCTTTACATAATGTTAGACTATTAGCTTACAGCGAGAAGAAAAATCTTACTACTCATTACTAAGGAGTGGATGAGTATATATGTTTCTAATTGTAATTCTTTGTAGAAAGTCGTGCCCGATAGAAATAATCCGTACGACTTCATTACAAACATTCGTGATGTGTATGTCAGACTCTCTCACACTATGGCACCTATAATTTAATTCCTGGTCCTAAACGGCAAGTAAAGAGACTTAAAAAATAGAGCACGTCTTGCCGAACATTTCATACTTCAAAATTCTCTAAACCCCTAAGTTCTTAACAGATCAAACAGACATTAAAAAAATATATAGACCTATGAATAAATTTCCAAAAACGTTCGTGAGGCAGGTTTTTTGAATTTCTACCTTAAAAAAGAAAATTTGTCAGGGACAGAGTGTTGGAAACATTTGTCCAGAAAGAAAGAGAAAAAACATTTCTTTGTTAAAAATTCTCTAGAGCCCTCAATTCGTGACGGATTCAAACTTTTTAAAAATATAAATAAATTTCTAAAAAGTCTCGTGAGGAAGATTTTGAATTTTGACCTCGAAAAGTTAGAAATATTAAAAAAAATGAAATATATTTTAAATGTTATAAACTACATAGGCTAAAATATTGTGATTTACAATAATCTTGTTGAATGAGTTTGAGAAAGAACAGAAAGGGTGAATGTGGTCACGAACTAATGATTGAAGTTAGAATTAAAACATTCGAAACCCAAAGAGATTTGAGTGGCAAACGATTTTCTGGCTAAAGTGGTATGAATACGTGGTATGATATCGTGAGGAACTACGACGTGAAATTAAAAAATCTACCTCGAGAGGTTTTTAGGAACTTATTTGTGATGTTTTTGAAAAATGTTTGTTCGAATTCGTTAAGAAATCGTTCAGGCTCTATAGAATTTTGAACTAAAGATGTTTTACTGGACCTCTTCGTGCTGGTTTGCCATCGTCAAGGCAGGCGATGTTTCTGGCCGTTACAGAATTCGAACCCAAGCTGCATGGCCTAGCAGGCTAACAAGCAAATTACTGCGATTCTTAAAATTATTGTTAATCGATGGCGCAATATACTTATTACAAATTATAAGATTCCGGACATTAGCCATCGTAAGTTAAAATTAATAAACACGACGTTTCGACCTGTATAGACTCAGAGGTCGTCTTCAGGCGAACAATAAATTAATACAAAGATAAAGCTTTCACTAGCAAATAGATATCGTCAAAAAAATGCAAACCTTAGTTATAAAATATAGTACTAAAATAATAATAATAATAATAATATAACAGTACTCACCATTACATCAAAGAAGGATTCCTCCCGTGGTCGCAACGTAAACAACATTACGTAATGGTGTAATGGTGATGTAATTTTGAGTACTGTTTTATTATTATTTTAGCACTATATTTTATAACACTAAGGTTTGGATTTTTTAATGATATCTATTTGTTAATAATAGATTTATCTTCGTATTAATTTATTGTTCGCCTGAAGACGTTCTGATTCTATAGAGGTCGAAACGTCGTGTTTATTAATTTTAACTTACGATGGCTAATGTCCGAAATCTTATAATTTGTAATAAGAAAATTACTATACTGGTATATTATTATTACTGCTCCCTATTTGTTGTAATTAGAAAACATAAAAATGTCAGTTTTGCTTAAACGTAAGTGTTGCATGGAGCGGTGACAACAAGTAGCTATGCTAATTGGCTGGAAGAGGCGGGCGGTACTGTGTCCCTGTGTTCTCACGAAATGTAGAACAGCAAGAGGGGAATATTGATCAAACTTTCCCCACCAACCACAAGGGTAAGCTACACCTACGTTCTGGATCAATCACTGTCATATAGCTGGCAATCCGCTTAATGTGGCACATATGTGGCACAGAGGCGCGCGGCGAGAGCGCACTCGTCCCTCGCCGCCGCCCCGGCTCGTGTAATTACATTCGCATTACCGATATACGAGGAGTACATTAGCCGGTGGGCGGAAAGTAGCAGTTGCGTAAATACCTATCTAGAGTAATTGCCGATTACGCAACTAGAATATTGCCAGTGAGTTAATGCATCTCACACACACGCGTGCGCTACACGTTGTGTCTTAACGGACAATGTACCGTAACTGAATCGATGACGTGAAGATTACAGGTCAGCATTATTAATCTGCATTAACGAGCCGATTTGGCACAGTTAGTCATAGTGCAGAGATGGTTCAGATGCGACGTGCTGTGTTTACCTTGCACGAATTAATTTATAAAATCTATTTACACGCCCCGCGGAAGAATGTATTGGAATCTTTGTTTTGTAAATTAAAATTTGAGAATTAAATGATCATAATTTTAAACGTGAGGTTTATGAAATACACTGTGCAGAATACGATGCTACTTATATCGGACAATGTGGTCGTGCTCTGAAACATCGCATTTCTGAACATAAGAAGGCTGTTTTAACCAATACAGCCAATACAGGTTTTACAGATGATTGCTTACAACACAATCATTTCATACATACAAAAAACATAACACTACTCCACAACATACAGAAAGGTAAAAAGTGAATTTGTTAGAAATTCTAGAAATTAAAAAAACAATAAAAAATAACAAAAATTCTTGCCTGGCTTCCTCTAGAGTTCTACGGTGCTAATATGACGTGGGCTGGCAGTTTCCCAGTTCTGTACTTAGCCAAGCGCGAGTTAGAGCATGCATGCAGGGATACTGCCTGGTGGATTTTCCAGTCAGCAGATCACGAGAACATCCGTTCCAACGGACGAGTGAACACGAGTTAGTGTTTTGCTGTTTGCACCGAAAACATGCGTTGCCGTTGTACCTCAACGCACTAGGAATTTACGTTCACGAGGAAGAGGAGGAAGAGGGGGAGGAGAAGAAGAAGAAGAAGAAGAAGAAGAAGAAGAAGGAGAAGAAGAAGAAGAAGAAGAAGAAGAAGAAGAAGAAGAAGAAGAAGAAGAAGAAGAAGAAGAAGAAGAAGAAGAAGAAAAACAACAACAACAGCAACAAAATTAAGATTTCTTTCAATCTATCCTATAGGATTCTTCAAATCTAAAAATTTACAGCATCAATAACATTTTGTTAGGTACTTATCCGAAACAAATGCCACACTTTTTATAAGAATTTTTTTTTAGTGTATTCTAAACTGTTACTCTCGTAAAAGGTTTTCGACATAGCCTACTATTTGATAGAGACTGTAGAACTTACAATCATCGGTAGCTTTGTACATGAACACAGAATCTACAAAAGTATATTTAGGTATTACGACAGGCAACAAAATGCTGGAACCGAGGTTTACCCAGTTGTTTTCACTTTTATTGGATATGTACTTTTAGGTAAACCTTGTAAATACTTTAACACTTACTTGTGAAGATTCTTTCTGTCTCGTTATGAAGATCGCAAGTCTTGCGACTCAGGACAGTGAAATAATTTATAAAACACCGGATCAATCAACAGGCACAATTTCATTAACCCTCATATACAAATAATTAAGCTCGTCGTAGTACATTAATTATCTAGTATTATTCTAGAAACCAATGTGTACTGTACACAACAGTTGATAACACTACGAAATTGGTAATTTACAATACCGTAATACACTTAAACAATTACATATAGCAACTAACACTTGTACCTGCTCTATAATCGCTTGTCTAGACAACTCGCAGAACAAATCTGATTGTAATCGTTCTGTTTTGTTTATACGATTTCTCAGTCAAGAAGAAGCTTACGTGTGGATTAAGAAGCTTCCATATGTTTCCGCATTAATCAAGGACGGGATTTTAGGAATGTGCTAGGCTGTACTCGTCTTTGATAGAGGGTACTAGGATATAACGTCTATTTGTTGACTAGCAGTACACGACAGCTGCCGCCTAACAGTTACGCATGCCACCTAGCAGTGTTTTAAAATCAGATGATAATGAAAACCACGTAAAAACTTTGTGATAATGTTGCCCAATTTAAAATAGATAGTGAAATAAAAGTAAAGATGTTGATAACTGTAGCAGATGTTGTTTCACTGACCAGAAGAAAAATATGAGCTTTGCAAGAAGTAAGCCAATTTTATTTGCTAGAAATAGTATGGTAGTAACGTAGGCTTAATAGGAAACGAAGGAAAGATCCTGGATTTGAGATTAACGGCATAAACAACAACCTCCAAAAAAGTTAAAACGGATGGATATACTGTATGTACATTTGAAATATACAATGTTTGGCATGCGTATTTTGGAATACTAGTGAAGGAGGAAGTTGGGGAATGGGATATACTAGAGAATATAGAGAGAGATATACTAGGAATGGTGAGGTAGAGAATATACTAGAAAATAAAATATCGTAAAATTAATAAGCCTAGGGGAATTAGCTGCTTGGGGCGTGTGGAAGGAATGCCAAGACATAGTGCGGCTCTGAGGTAAATTCTCAGTTGGGTGCAAGAAGATGAGGGACATCAAAGACACACTGACTGAGAACGTATGGGTGTAGGGTGTGTATGTGAAAGGAAGTTTGGAGGCACACTGTAGAGAAGGCCAAGAGACTCTTACACGACCGTAGCACAAGCATTTGTTGATAGTTTCAAAGAACTATTTACAACTCATTACTTTTATTCGAAATACCAGGTATTTGTTTTTAGTTGAATCGTCTTTTAAATGGATATTATTTATAACTTTATTTGAATTTAATTTAATTTTTGCTGATATTACCACGCTTGAAATTTTGTTGCACGATCATTATCAGTCACACGCAAGATTCATATTGCGAAACTGATTCGCCCAGTGAGTGTGTGGGTGTACAAGTAATTGGGTGTACCGGATTTTTCTTCAATCCCAGGATTCCGCAAAATCTTTGACGTTAAAAATATTATTGTTGCGAGGAATTGAATGAATAGCGATTTAAACCGATGGAATAAAAATTAAACGTAAGAGAAATTGATACTCATAATTTTTATTAACACTTCTGTAAACAGTCACTTCCGTATTATAATAGTTCTTGTACGTCATTCAATAGACAAAAAATGATTAAAATCCTAAAATTAATTTAAGTAACTAGTCAGCAATCAATAACTGTATGTTGGATAATATTTAACTAATAACTAATAGGCGTTATAATCGCTTACGTAAACAGTTCGCGGAAGTGACGTGACTGCACCGGCTTCCATGTTTATATAGAATCCAGGCTCGGCGGTTGTATTTTGTAGACTTGAAACTACAGTACACAGGTTTCCATGTCAATCGGGCAGTGTCAGGAACCTGCACGCGGGTGATTGGATGCTACGTGACGTAACCTACGCATGTTGTTTACGCATCGGCGTAACGGTATCAATAAAAATTTGTTGTGAACCGAAAAAAGTGTGCACTACATGTAGCACTTAAGTAATATGCTATACTAAATAAATGTTGACGGAACGCTCTCGAACAGTCGAGATTGTCGATCTACACGTTTCTCGGCTAGCCAAGCAGGTGCCGTGTCTCTTAGGCTGGAAACACATTGCTATCACGTCACGTGAGCTCACTTGGTAGTAAATGTTGACGGAACGCTCTCGAACAGTCGAGATTGTCGATCTACACGTTTCTCGGCTAGCCAAGCAGGTGCCGTGTCTCTTAGACTGGAAACACATTGCTATCACGTCACGTGAGCTCACTTGGTAGTAAATGTTGACGGAACGCTCTCGAACAGTCGAGATTGTCGAACTACACGTTTCTCGGCTAGCCAAGCAGGTGCCGTGTCTTTTAGGCTGGAAACACATTGCTATCACGTCACGTGAGCTCACTTGGTAGTAAATGTTGACGGAACGCTCTCGAACAGTCGAGATTGTCGATCTACACGTTTCTCGGCTAGCCAAGCAGGTGCCGTGTCTCTTAGACTGGAAACACATTGCTATCACGTCACGTGAGCTCACTTGGTAGTAAATGTTGACGGAACGCTCTCGAACAGTGGAGATTGTCGATCTACACGTTTCTCGGCTAGCCAAGCAGGTGCCGTGTCTCTTAGGCTGGAAACACATTGCTATCACGTCACGTGAGCTCACTTGGTAGTAAATGTTGACAGAACGCTCTCGAACAGTCGAGATGGTCGATCTACACGTTTCTCGGCTAGCCAAGCAGGTGCCGTGTCTCTTAGGCTGGAAACACATTGCTATCACGTCACGTGAGCTCACTTGGTAGTAAATGTTGACGGAACGCTCTCGAACAGTCGAGATTGTCGATCTACACGTTTCTCGGCTAGCCAAGCAGGTGCCGTGTCTCTTAGGCTGGAAACACATTGCTATCACGTCACGTGAGCTCACTTGGTAGTAAATGTTGACGGAACGCTCTCGAACAGTCGAGATTGTCGATCTACACGTTTCTCGGCTAGCCAAGCAGGTGCCGTGTCTCTTAGGCTGGAAACACATTGCTATCACGTCACGTGAGCTCACTTGGTAGTAAATGTTGACGGAACGCTCTCGAACAGTCGAGATTATCGAGCTACACGTTTCTCGGCTAGCCAAGCAGGTGCCGTGTCTCTTAGGCTGGAAACACATTGCTATCACGTCACGTGAGCTTACTTGGTAGTAAATGTTGACGGAACGCTCTCGAACAGTCGAGATTGTCGATCTACACGTTTCTCGGCTAGCCAAGCAGGTGCCGTGTCTCTTAGGCTGGAAACACATTGCTATCACGTCACGTGAGCTCACTTGGTAGTAAATGTTGACGGAACGCTCTCGAACACTCGAGATTGTCGATCTACACGTTTCTCGGCTAGCCAAGCACGTGCCGTGTCTCTTAGGCTGGAAACACATTGCTATCACGTCATGTGAGCTCACTTGGTAGTAAATGTTGACGGAACGCTCTCGAACAGTCGAGATTGTCGATCTACACGTTTCTCGGCTAGCCAAGCAGGTGCCGTGTCTCTTAGGCTGGAAACACATTGCTATCACGTCACGTGAGCTCACTTGGTAGTAAATGTTGACGGAACGCTCTCGAACAGTCGAGATTGTCGATCTACACGTTTCTCGGCTAGCCAAGCAGGTGCCGTGTCTCTTAGGCTGGAAACACATTGCTATCACGTCACGTGAGCTCACTTGGTAGTAAATGTTGACGGAACGCTCTCGAACAGTCGAGATTGTCGAGCTACACGTTTCTCGGCTAGCCAAGCAGGTGCTGTGTCTCTTAGGCTGGAAACACGTTGCTATCACGTCACGTGAGCTCACTTGGTAGTAAATGTTGACGGAACGCTCTCGAACATTCGAGATTTTCGATCTACACGTTTCTCGGCTAGCGAAGCAGGTGCCGTGTCTCTTAGGCTGGAAACACATTGCTATCACGTCACGTGAGCTCACTTGGTAGTAAATGTTGACGGAACGCTCTCGAAAAGTCGAGATTGTCGATCTACACGTTTCTCGGCTAGCCAAGCAGGTGCCGTGTCTCTTAGGCTGGAAACACATTGCTATCACGTCACGTGAGTTCACTTGATAGTAAAAAATGTGAGAGTGGGTTTACAGCTTGAGTTAAATTGCTTGGAGACACACCGTCTTCACGTCATGTATACCACGTGATGTCACGTGACATAGCCGGCCATTTCACGCCTTACGTGAATCACATTTTCTGTTCAACCACACTTTTGTGAGGCGTGAGGTGACACGTACGAGAAATTGGAGAAGTTGTTAATAGAAAAAGTGAGGTCACGCAAAGTGCTTTACAATATTAAATCTATAAATTATAGAGATAAAAAATTACGACAGAGGTCAAATTCTTCCTTATTCGGTCTGAAATCTGTACATTTGGAATTTAGCTGGATCTCCTTGTATTTTCCACTAGATCTTCTTGTACTAGATTTTGAAAGTCACCTTTTTCTTGTCTTTCTAAGTTTATACCGTGTATCCAGCTCCTTATTTTGTTAACTAATTTTTTAACTACAAGAGTAACACAAGCATTTTCCAAATCTTCTCCAAATCTGATGAACTAATAGAACTGCAGTACTCCATGTTCCACACCTAATTTTATTTGCCTTCACGCGTGTTCACACGAGTTCAGGTGAGACGATGTAACACGAAGTGACGTGACGTGACATAAGTATGTCTCTGCACTACGATTTCACGGCTTAAGGCAAGTCTTGATCTCACGTGACCTCACAGGACGTGATAGCAATGTGTTTCCAGCTTTACAAGGGCGGGCGGTAAAGTACCCTCTAGACCAGTGGTTCCCAAACTTTTCAGTCCGCGGATCCCCCCAAATAATTTAAAAATTCACGGACCCCGTCTGACTTCTGAAATAAAACAAACAGTAAATATGATAGAAACTCTTTCTTTTTAATTATAAATGTATTAAAATCAAAATTCTCTTAACTTGAAAAATTATGATATTAATGATATCAAATATAATTTAATGTGAACACTGAAGCTGCTTTTGCACAATTAGCTCTGCAGTATTGAGTTTAATGTCGGATAATTTCAATATTAAGTCACTATCGACATCAAGTTTATTTCTTAAGTTTGGCTTCAAGTACGTGAACAGGGAGAATGCGGTTTCACACAAATAACTAGATGGTTGAACACTTCAAAGCTTCTTTTTTGCTAGTTCAGGATAGTCAGTCATTACATATAACCAGACGTCAGCTAGCTGTAATTGCGAAAATTATAATTTTAATGAACTGTCAGTTGAAATCTTGCCAATGAATCTTGTTTTTGTAGTGTAAGAGAGAGGTCTAGTCAGTTCGACTGACAAACAGATCTGCTACACGACATGATTTAAATACTATTACAGCCATTAGTTTGAAATTACTTTTACAATTACAATTAGTTTGAACAAAAAAATACTGGAATCTTCTACTGATCGTTATAATATTCTAAAATTTAGATTTTACAGCATTAAAAAATTGGAGAAAATTACGGTATATTCAATTTTTTCTTAAAGGTGTCTGCGGACCCCACTTTGGGAACCACTGCTCTAGACTCTCCGAGAGCACTTGTTGTTAACGACGCAAATTGTGGAACACTATTCTGAACATCTGCAGGCTCTATAAACAACAGCGGCTGGCTTAGTGAGTCAGTTATAAGTGGCGATTTATTAAGCGTGAATCAAGCGGTTGTTGTGGAAAGTGATTACTGTGTTATGGATTAGTGCGGAACTCTATTACTTGACATTATTATTTTCTGTGGACAAATTTAACTTGAATTATTGTACGAGAGTACCTTGTTTATTGCAAATTGTTATTTGTGATTAATTAAAGCTGGAAATTAGTGACTTTATTGGTGTTTAAAAGGAATAAATCCCAAATTTTTAGTACCAAGCCACGTGTTGTTCAATCAAATATATTTCAGCTTACCGTCTGCGGCTTTTAGAAACAACGTCTTCACTATAAAGTTGACATGTTTCGGGACACTTGTCCCATCATCAGAACTTAAAATAATCGTGTATCATTTAATGTTGATACAGTTTCAAATAATTAAAATATTAAAATCCAATACGAAACAAAATCACAATACTTAAATGTTTAACAACTTTATAGTGAAGACGTTGTTTCTAAAAGCCGCAGACGGTAAGTTGCAATATATTTGATTGACTTTATTGGTGTCTTGTATTTTGTTTCCACTGTACCATACGACGATCCGTGAGACCGTCGTAACAATATTAAAAAAACTGCCATTCATTTTCGGTTTTGTATTTCTGATGATTATATTCGTTAGAAATATGAAATATTAAGCTTAATATATCTGCATGTTAAGTATACGTTGAAATTATTGAATTTACAGATTATAATGAACTACGGTCACTCCTAAACGGCATACAAAATGAAAATATCAAGACGGTATTTGTCTGAGGAATTGTATCCGTAAGCATTATGAGGTCACTGCACGTCAGCTGTTCTAGTTTGCTCTTGTTTTGTACAACCACAATTGCTCCCTGTGGATCAATGAGCTCGTTGGCTCTACACTGAACAAAGAGTTGTCATTGTTCCTACTCTACTGTTACGACTCATTAAATAATAGCTTAATAGTGATTAAGTTTTACTGGTCACTGTTATATAATATTGTATTAATATTACATTGGTATTAAATATGTTTTATACAAAGTACATATTTGAATTAAGCTTTAGCTAGAGGAAATTACTGCAATAAGAGTATTATCATTGAACTTAGTCGATGAGGCAATTATATCATAATACGAGGTAGACAGAGGCATATTTATTGGGGGGGGGGGTGAACGAAACCGGACTCTCCCAGAGGGTAGAAAAATTGAGAAGGAATTTTATTAATCTGTTAACTTTTAAGATGTTTTATTATTTGTTCATCTGTGTACGATAATATATTACACACAAGCTAATATAGTGTTTAAAATACTTTTTAAATATACATACAGATTTATTACATAGCATTTCCTATATGCTTGAATTATGAAATATAGAAAAATGTATTGATATATGAAATATGACTTTCCGGGGAAAGTCATAATAGACATTAAGCTTTGAAACGTTTTCAAGCAGTGTATTTTGGTTTCAAATGTTCTTGTTTTACCTTTATTTTTCTTCATTAAAACTGTAGTTATCATTTTTAAACGTAAAATTTGAATAAGTGTCTCGTAAATAATGTTTCAACAGCACGCATTTTTATTGTGTTATTACCGTTTACTTTAATGGGACTGTTTTCAGGATTGGTTACTACACGTTTTTCGGCCGCTTTGAAAATCGTAATATTGATTAGTCTTAACTTCCGGCCCCCTCCAAGACCAAATTCTAGATACGTCGGTTGAGGCAGATATAGACTTCATGATGCGGACGTTAGATGAAGAATACACGGATTGATTAGGGCGTTAAACACCGAAAATTGGTTGTCGGTGGCAAATGTCACTGACCTCCGTTCGGGAACGGGCGTTATAAAAACACTTATAAATGAATGGGGCAGCTTCAGATAATGGGGGCAAGAGTTAGTTTAACTTTTAACGGTGGAAGCAATGAAGAGATCGGATTGAGCAAGCTAGATCGGCAATCACACATTATATGTCTTGATAAGGAACGGAACGGTTTTTCTTTTGTACAGAGCCGACTCGACCCCGGACCTCCCCGAAGGCCAAATTCTAGATACGCCACTGGCGATACATCATATCCCTCTTCCCAATGTATTTCCTGGATGTCATCACCTCGAATTCCCCTGATGCCTTTTTGGTACCTTCCTTGCACTCTTGAGGACGCGGCGACAGACCTCTTAAACTACAAAGAAAGCAATCTCTGTCCTGGGAAGTAAAGCTCACATACATGCCGCTGGTTTGGAAGCAACAAGGTGGCAGCGCCACCACCAAACTGTATCTGCGTCGCGTCACTACCGACATCATTTTAGTTACAGCGACACTCCATGAAGAATTCGGACTCATGTGAATGTGACACATGAGGCACAACGGACCAAAGGTATAATGCTTGAGGGATAATAGTAATTGTAACCTTCCCTCTGTCTCTCTGTGGAACCACCCATGTATTAGTCCCATACAGCGCCTCCGGTACAGCCATAGTCTTATAAAACTTAAGCTTAGTGGCTTTCGATAATAATAATAATAATAATAATAATAATAATAATAATAATAATAATAATAATAATAATAACAACAATAATAATAATAATAATAATAATAATAGAAGAAGAACCTACTAGAACATACCTAACAATTTCCAAATTGTAAATTTTAATAGCCTTAATACACTACAGAAAACTACACCTAACCTGATTTTCCTCGAATTTAGTTGAAATACGATGTAACATTCGGCTTTGCGGCTGGTAGCGTCTTTTCGCTCTTTAGCTTTATCGCCATTCATTCTTATTCTTACCACATTAATCTTCATTAATGCTTCTTGTCTCAAACCCTTCCTAACACCTTAACTTCAGAATCTGTGTGGCCGCCCTCGTTTTCTTCTGTCCAGAGGTCTCCTATTCTAAGGCTTGTTTGAGTAACCTAGTACCAATAAAAGTTATCTTTTATGGTTTCTAGGCTATTACTTCAATTACTTCGTTACAGTAATGAATTCTATCACACACACACACACACACACACACACACACACACACACACACACACACACACACACACACACACACACACACACACACACACACACACACACACACACACACACACACACACACACACACACACACACACACACACACACACACACACACACACACACACACACACACACACACACACACACACACACACACACACACACACACACACACACACACACACACACACACACACACACACACACACACACACACACACACACACACACACACACACACACACACACACACACACACACACACACACACACACACACACACACACACACACACACACACACACCACCACCACCACCACCACCACCACCACCACCACCACCACGACCACCACCACCACCACCACCACCACCACCACCACAAACACAGGGGTGTTCATCACCCGTCCTTTAAAAAGGGACTTGTTGGAGTCCTTTTTAACTCAAAAAGGACAAACGTAGGTAGATACAGCGATTCTGTTAAAACCAATAGAAAAGAGATCCACACCACACTGAAGAAGAGAATGAGGGTGGCTCTCGAAGGGCTATCGAGGACAAAGTACTGTTCACGTACAATAAATAATAGTAAGCTTTTAACGTTTTTTTAAAAATTAGTGTAACAATTTACATTAACTATATTGGATACGCCTTAGTTTAAGTTAAAAACTTGTTAAACTGTGGTGTGTGTGTGTGTGTGTGTGTGTGCGCGCGCTCCCGCCCTTTGCCCAGTACCGATTTGAAAAATCTGAATTCGAAGAGTGGGTTTGTGCATATCTACAGAGTTGAAGAAAACAGTTTAGTCTATGTGCAGACGATGACTTAAAACAAGGTTGTTGATGGAATCGTTTATGACCGTAAAGTACTTGTACACTCGTACCAAAACTCGTAAATCATACGTTATTTGGATCAGCTGACGAGCGGCGTTGAGTAAAGTAGCACTAAAATCGAACTAAAATTACTTGCATTTCAGAATGTGCAATCAACTGTAGCACAACGTGTCACAGCTGTAGCGACTGACAGTTACTAGATAATTGTGTTTGTATGCAAATGCGCTGAGTGTAACACGTGAGGCTCACGTGCGTGGCCGCGCGCCGCCTTGTAGTGGTATTGTGTGTGTGTGTGACTGTCTCACAATAAAGTTAATTTTTACATCCATGTTCCGTAAGTTAATGAAAGTATGGTGACCGCGAAAAAAATCGTGTTCGAGATAAGGGGTGATTCTGATTGTACTACCCTCAACACATGAAGAAAAGTCATTTTCTGAAAAGTGTGTGTGTGTGTGTGTGTGTGTGTGTCTGTGCGTGTCTGTGTGTAGAATTTTTTCTAAGGCGAACCATGAATGCCGAAAATTCAAACAGAATCAAATAATGTTTTGCATACATGCCTGAATTGTAGAGGACTCAAGGCCTATTGATTTTGGTGAAGATCGGTTTAGGGTAAGGGGTAGTTTACCTGCAACGTTTTACATTTTAACAAGAGTAAAGTACATAATTTTGATAAATAAAGTATTCTGAAAAGAAAGTCATAATAATCCACTGTAGAAAGGTAGTTGAAATATCTATAAATGAAAAGGTTAGTTGAAGGGGGAGGGGGTAATTTTATATAAATGAAAATGATAGTTGAAGGTGGAGGGGATAATTGTATATATGTGTACTACGTTATCGGCAACAAAGCAGTAGTTTGTTGTTAAAATTTCTTCTCGGACTGTTTGGCCGTGGTCTAATGATTTCTGTAAAACCAGACGTTTCAGTGCCATCGACTGCCACCATCAGTGAAAATCGAGTGCGCTAACGTGAGGTGGTATACGTTAGTTACCACAGTACTGTGGGTAAGGCTGAAGGAAGAAGTAGAAAGAAGTAGTTTCTATGGAAATATGTTATTTTGAAAATGATTTTAAATATAAATCTTAAAACATGGAAGTCGTCTATGGTTCTGCATACCGATATTAGACGCGTGGAGGTACATTTTCACACCGTTTTAATATCTAGAAAATATTACTAAATTTTAATTCGGTAACATCTATCCGGTTGCTACACCGTAAAGCAGATAAGAAAAGTGTCAAATCGCAAAGGATGAAAACAAAAGTAAATTGCCACACCACGACGCACAGGACTGTTGGTATGTGTTGTTTCCGTTGCGTTGTACTGCAGTTACGTGCCGTTGTCACCTGATTTAGTTTTAGAAATTAAAACAACTGCTATCCTGCTAAACGTATCTCTTCGGTTAAGTGCCTCACACACATTGTCACAAAGTAAGCATCAAAAGCTATAGTGTTATCGTATTCTATGCGCTCTTCTCTCTCTCTCTCTCTCTCTCCCTCTCTCTCTCTCTCTCTCTCTCTCTCTCTCTCTCTCTCTCTCTCTCTCTCGGTTAACAGCCCATAGGCTGATTGGCAGCAGCTCGCCATTCTTCACGCTTTTCTTTTCAACTCACAATTATGATGTGCAGTTCATATCGATCATAAGCTGTTTCATGTAGTCTAAACGTGTCGTCCTCTGTGATTCTTCCCTTCAATTGTTCCCTCTATTATTCTCTTAACCAACCCATTGTGTCGTAGTATATGCCATATAAACTTAGGTCTTCTGCCTTTTAAATTTCGTTAAAAGCTCTTCTCCTCCTGAGCTCTTTTAAAGACTTCCTCATTCGTTATCTTCTCCCTCCAGCTTATCTTGAATATTCTTCTGTAGCACCAGGTCTCAAATGCTTGGAGTCTTATCTTGTCAATTTCTCCAATTGTCCAAGAATTACCTCCGGAATATTGTGCAAGAGAAGCATCCATCATAGAGGTGAAGATCGTTTATCCTCTACAAGGAGTTTGGTGAAGATCGTTTAAGGGGAAGGGGTAGTTTACCTGCAACGTTTTATGTTTTAATAAGACTAATTGTTAAGGCTGGAAACAGGTAGTAAGTTATTTACGAAATGCTGAGTGCCTGTCGTTATTAAGAAAACTCTATGTGTCCCCGTAACTCGGCGGTTTGCAGCTATTAGCCTTCAACCTTCCTCTGATCCCATCCCACGTGCTGCTTGGTCCCGAGAGTTGAGCGATGGATTAAGTGCAAGTGTTGACTGCGCTAATTGAAAATCGACCAACTGTGACGCTGTCTACCGTGTCACGGAACCGGATCATTAAACGTTCGTAACGAGCCTTCTCGTTCATGAACCTCCCGTGACTAATGTGACTAAGTTCTATGTAGGCCTAGCTACTAAGCTTATATCAAGAGACTTTTTCACTAACTTATGCAATTTATTTCACACTAACAATACGCATACGCGGAAACTGACACAATGTCAATTACTCCAACGATTATTTCATTTGTCTATACGATCGACGGAACAAGACCAGTTGTGACGTATGCTGCGGAGACCTGGACACTACTTTTAAGACTCTTTGAAAGATAAAATTCTAAGAAAAATCTTTGGACCAGTGAAGAAAAGTGAAGAATGGCGCATACGGAACAATAGGGAATTAGAGGAATTGATAGATAACGAGGACATAGTGAGGTTCATCAAGTATATGGGGATCAGCTGGTTGGGACATGTGATGCGCATGGAGGACAGCAGAATGCCCAAAGCAATTCTTAGAGGGACAATATATGGGAAAAGAAGTAAAGGAAGACCTAAAAGAAGGTGGCTGCAGGACGTAGAAGACGACTTCAGGAGGATGGGGATTGGAGGCGAAGCCTGGAGGACCGAAATGTTTGGAGGCGACTAGTCGGGGAGGCAAAGGCTCATCGTGGGCTGTAGCGCCAGACGAACGAAATGAATGAAAATACGATCGACGGAGGGGAGGGTGACTAGTTTTTGACCGGCCTAGAGCAGTTCATCTTGTTCTACCACCGAGGTGTATTCTGTCAAAGGATCTGGAAGTTCTGCAGGAATATTTCCAGGGAACAGAACATGTGTGAAAAAATTCATCTACAAAACACGAGTTAATTGGATTCTTTGTATTCAGTGAATGATTTTACTTTGATGTCGACTTTAAGACGTTACTAAAATGTCACCTTTTTAATGGTAAAAAAATAAAAATAAAGAAGAAAGTATAGTAATTTGTTAGTTGCATATTACTAAAAAGGAATATTTATCACAATGTCGAATGATTGATAAATAGGTCTATACAACATGGAAACTAATTAAATAACTATACTAACATTACTGGAAACAATTTTGTTAACTTATTTTCATAACGTATTTCGAAAGCTGACGACTGGTGGTTTGGAGAGAGGTCAAATGCGCGTGTGACCGGTCTTTCAGTTCAAAAGTAGAAACTAATCGAAATTTGATAAACACAAGTAGGCAGGGCTTGATTTCAGGGGGAACGTGCCGGAACGGCGTTCTGGAACCTCTTGGATATAAAAATAAATTATCGAAAAAATATATTAAAAGAAAAACCAAATTATTACAACAATTTACTATTACTTTTTAAATTGTGCCCCTCATCAGCCCTACTACAAAACTAAACATTTGTCAAAATCAAACACCAGCACTAATCTTTATCTTAATTACTATCGTTCATTTTTTTTAGTACGATCTACCTAAAATTCTCTTGTAAGTAGAACGTAATTTAAAAAAAATTCAAAAGACTCGCTCGAAGATGACATTCGCAGTTTTTCGCAAATGAATTTATTCGTGACATCTTTAAGAGCATCTCTAAAGAGAAAGACTGTATCCAGCCTCTTAGGCTATCTGTGAAAATTAATGGACCTCTTCTTCGTTTATTTTTTCCATCAAAGTACGTGGATTCATGGCTGATTTCTGGCCACCACACAGCATTGGACACAAAGAGTAAGGGAAGGTCAAGAATCAAACAATATGACGACGCAATGATGAAACTATGGAAACTGTTTTAAAATGTCCGAATCACCGAAACCATCACTTAGAATTTGATGAGGGTCCGGGATGACGCCATCATGAGTGACATGTTTTCGATTGTCGTGCGGCTAACCTGACGATGAAGCTCTTTAGAAATATCAGTAAACTTTATTACCTTTTTAGATATGAGTTTATACGTATGTTACATATTTTATAAGGGCTTAAAAATGTAGACCTCCTTTGTAATAACCTGATGTAAAGTTATAAGCTAATATAAGATATAAGTATATTTGTGTCTGTACAACTTTTGAATTGATGCGTTCCGGCACCTATAATTTTAGAAATCAACCACTGCAAGTAGGCAGGGCCGGATTAAGGTACCTTGGCGCCCTAGGCTAATTATATTTTATCGCCCCCTCACCTCCCATAGGCTACTCTTACATTTATTTCCAAGGGGCTGAATGAAGCTTTAAACACCCTACAATATATTTCTCAGTTAGGAATATTTCAAATATCTTACTGTTTTTTCGAAATAGTCTCAAGAATTGAAAAATGAGGCTACTTTTCAGAGATTGTTTTAGAGTTGCATCTTCAACCATTTGTAGTTTGCATGGCTTTTATAAGGAAAAAATTAACTAAGTAGTTACAGAATTTTAACAGTTTTATTAAGAGTAGGCATACATTTAACATCATTTACACAAAGAAGACAATCAGTTAAATATCTTGTGGATTTGTTAAGACTCTTGTAGAGTTCAAGCTAGATTCTTGTTTCTCGCTTTAGATTGAGCAAACGTTTTAATAACATCACTGAAATCAAGTCCTGGCAGAAAGTCACTTTCAATGAACAAGAGGGCTACACCGATGACTCAAAACCGGAGAAAACAGCTTGGAAAGCACTTCTATTATTTATTTACAGTTTTACCATAATTTCTCGCAAACAGGCGCCTATGTTCAAAATGAACTCAAATTTTTATCCTTGTAAATTATTCCAATTTTACAATTAGCTGTAAAATTTTATTATTTTTTAGCTAAAATTTTGCGCCTCCTAAAGTGCCGCGCCCTAGGCTACAGCCTAGTAAGCCTAATGGTTAATCCGCCCCTGCAAGTAGGTATACATTTTGCTGACCAGTAAGACTTAGCGCGGTGTGAACAGTAAGAATGTTATTGTCGTCAGAACGCGCTGCTTGTTCGTACCCTAGGCTGTAGTGTTTTATCAAGTCAACCAGTTTTTGTGTCACTAAGTTACGCCGAAGTCGATACTACACTAGCCGAAGTCGTAGTCACTAGTTGAAGATCAATACGTAGTGATGACCACTGTGGCGCGTTTCTTTCACCGCCTGGATACAATTTCCGGTTTGTCGCGATTGGATTGTTATTCAAGCGGTAATCATTTTTATACGGACGACAAACGCAGCTCAGATATTTTGTGGTATTCAAATTGACCTCCTAGTGCTTACCGTTAAGCCGAGTATACTAACACCGTGAATACACTGACCGTTAGACTCATATGTTAGCGATACGTCACAGTTTCCGACTAATATATAGGGTGATTCGAAATTGCACGGCAACCTCTCGGGACCTGATTCTTTAGCTAAAAATAAGAAATAAAGTCCATATAAACATAGGTCCGAAAACGGTTTGTTAGCGGGTTACGGCTTGCGAACCAGTTCGCCTTGATTTCAGCTCCCACGGTAAAATGACGCCATACTGAAATTCGTGGGGTATAAAGTAAAGGGTAAATTTGGTGGTTTCGTATGGTTTTTGATCTGAAAAATTGAATAAAAGAGGTCCCTGAGGTATATCTTAATTAGTTTCTAAGAACGCGAAACTGGTCCGTTGTAACCGATCCATCGCTTTCCAAATGTATTATTTAAATGGTTCATCAAATTATGACAGTAGTGAGCAGATGGACCGTCATTCAAAAACCACATCTGCACTCTATCTGCAAGTGGAATATCTTCCAAGAGTTCCATCGGATGCGTTTGCAAAAAATGTAAGTATATTTGCGAAGAATGTAAGTATTCTTCCATTAAGCCTTGGTGGTTAAAAAAAAGGCCCTAAGAGATTGCTGTGCAATTTTGAATCACTCTGTATAATTATGCTCATGTTTAGTAAAGGCAGGAGGGTTCACTAAAGCGGCGTTCTAACGCCTTTCCTGAACTGGCCGACAAGTCCACGATGTTCAGTTTCATTCGTTACGAATCGATAATGTTAGGTTTCGATCTGTTAATAATTGTATATGAATAACATTTCTAAGTAACAGATTCAAGAGAAGGTGGATGGTAACAAGAAAAGGGAAAATCTCGCGAATAACAAGATGGAATTAGGGCTACAAAATAAATTCAGTGAGCTGGTCACTGTCACAACGAGGCGTTCAGATTTATATCACTGTGTATACAAAAAAAAAAAAAAAAACTAACTAGATATCGAAAAACTATTTAAATAATTTAGTATACATATATTGCAATGAAACAATTGGCGGGAAAGTCATTTTAGAAATGACTAGACGCTATTACACACTTTATGACGTTATAGACACGTTTTAAATTGATTTTGTTCAAATTTTGTAAAGTAGCTGTAAGTTTTGAAATAAGAAATGGGTAATTATATGTTATATGTCAAAGTGCCCATAAACGTATTCTCTGTCATGTCAAGTGCAAATTTAGAGCGCGTGTTATTCGTATTTTCCTGAATAAGTCCTATCCTATAATAACGTATCAGAATGAAACTTGGACAGCGTATGCGTCATAAATAGCGCTACATTTTTCGTATGTCACAGACTCAAAACATAATTTTAATGTGTATTTTTCAACTGAATTCACTTTTCTATAGAAGCCTTATCTGCAGAAAAGTCATAAAACCTTTAGATAAAATCTATACAAGATTTTGCAGATTCTGGCATAGTCTTACACGAAATCTTGTTATCAAGGTAGAAATCTATCACGTGTTTTAAATTTCAACCAATCAGGAGCTTCAATTTTCATTTGCGATGTGCGCTGGTAGAGGAAATTTCGTACAGATCTCGTCTACAACTCATCCTAAAAGACATACTCTCTGTGCGAATTTTTCGCAACAGTACACGTTTGCTATAAGAGTGACGACCGTCCTAGATTTTAGCTACGAGTTACCCGTAAGCTAAATCAAAGGGTATTAGAACGTAGAACAAAGTTATGTGAAGCTCTATTAGCGCTAACTCGCGTTCGTCAAGATTTTCCGTTTAGGGCAGTTGTACTCACTCCGAGTGTACCTGTATGAACGCGTGGACACATCAAGATTGGCGGAAGGTGTAAGCTAAACATACCGCATTTTAATAATAACCAGCTAATCCACTTATCTAACCTGAGATTTGTAAATATAAAACCATATCGCAGAAAACAGCGTCCGTGTGTGAATCGCGTGTGACTGCAGCAGCGAGACCAGAGGTCGACATTAACGCAACGGCTTTTAACCGGACTCCAAGAAGGAATTCTTCAATCAAGTAACATAGATGATTGTTCAAATAAACATCCATTCGAATTTAAAGACAATATATAATTAATAAATAATTTATGTAAAGACTTTACAGAGAAGTTTTAAATTTGTTTTAGTTTAATAAATTCTTATCTGCAGATAAGAGACTGTTATATATTATTAGTTCTAATACACATCTGTGAATCCTTAATTTGTTTCGTTGCAATATATATATAATATTTAATATATATATATATATTTTTATAAATATCTTACTGGAGAAACATCGTGTGCCTAAAATTTGAAAAACGTTTCTTAAATGGTTAATTTAATGCAATTAATGTGTAAATCTCAAAAAAGTTGTTCTACTAGACAATTTACAGATTAATTTGACTTACGGATCCTTCCTTTGAGAATATGTAAGAATGTAAAGTACAGCCTTCGATATACTTGATTGGTAACATACATTTACAGTTTATGAAATACACTTAATGCAGACAACAAGAAGTTAAATGTATATTATAACTTAATCTTGCTTTCCAGTTAGTTCTGTTAACACTGTTTTTACAACATAATCAATATTTAATAATCTAATTTTTTATGAATTTATATTTTCCATATTACAGGTTACAGTGTATTGCGGCATTGGTATTTTGTGTATATTTTGGTGGTAAGGGCGTAAGCCTTGTCTCGATTTACACGTGGGAAGGATTTATTCGTCAATTTATATATTAATTATTAACTTTTATACAACGATTTTGTTTTGTATTATCTAACTTATCTTGTCAGATCTGCCTAAACTAGTTTTATCCTGTTTTTAGTTCTTTCGTTTGTTTTCTTTTTAATTTGATTCAATAACGTAGCTACAGACAGTCACTTACTCTGACTAATTATCGTCTATCTACATTGTAGTTAGCAGTTTTCTAAATTATTATTATGCTTAATATGAACATTTTCAAAAATGTTTAATTATTTATTTCTTTACTCTTGTAACGTTTAAAAATATGTGAAGAAAAAATCTCTTGCAATTTATAAGTATGAGAAGAATGTTTCACTGAAATTTACGTTCGAAGGAGAGTTACCGCACATTATTTTTTATAAGAAAAGAAGCAGCAGTTCTTAATTTTAGAAGTATACGAGGGTCAGTTGAAAAATTCGGGGAACGACAACTGTAGCTTAGCGGTAAAACAAAAATTTTTCGTGTGCTGCAACTTTTGTATTTTATGTGAACTCCTGCAATTTTCCAAATCTATCTATAAATTTAATCATTGTTTGGAAGCTGTTTAAAAAACGTCAAGCTGTTTGACGTGTCATGCGTGTTTTGAAAAACGGATAAAATTAAACATCGTGGTCTGATTCTTTGTTAAAAATTGTTTAGCGCCAACGGAAATTCAGAACGAAATTTTAAATGTGTCAGGAGATGCTGCGACTTAAAGACCAACGGTTTGTAAGTAGCCACTTGAGTTTAAACATGGTCGTCCGAGCATTGAGAACGTAGTCGCACTGGACGCCCCAAATATGCAACAAATCCAGATGCGGCAGCCATCTTGCACAACGCTTTTTCACACCAAGTTCTTGAGTTAAATTATGTTACACACGCTCATATGAGATGACTATGATTTCAGCAGCAGCATCCACTCCTCAATCTGCAGTCTTCCAACACCTTATAACATTTTTTCAATAATGCCATTTTCTGTTGCACTTTTTGGACGTGCACTGCTGTGATAGTCTTCAGTGCTTGTACGACCACGTTTAAACTCGAGTGTACCCCACTTATCGTTGTTTCTAAAGGCATCTCCTAATACATTTATAATTTCGTTTTGATTTTCCATTGGCGCTAAAACGTTTTTAACAGAGAATTCATCACAACACGATGTTTGATTTTGTGCATTTTAAAAACACGTGTGACAGGAAAATTTCAAACAGCTGGTAAAGAGTGAATAAATTGACAGATATATCTGGAAATGAACAGGTGTTCACGCGAAATACACGTCTTGCAGCAAACAAAAGATTTTAGTTCTAGGACTGAGCTACAGATGTCGCTCCGCGAAATTTTCAACTGACCCTCACAGAAAACATTACCTCATTATAGAACCTGGTTTATGCACTTTACCAACGAAACGTGGTCTTGAGCTCAAACTCGATGATGATATATCTCAACACCACGGTAGTATAGAGACTTTGACAATGAAACGGTCTTGACACGCTTCGAGTGTCCAAAATCATAGGACGTGACCTTTTAAATATTATTATGCAGATACAATAGTTAGAGATTGAATAGTTAGATAACCATTGACATTGATTTTAATATTTGTAAGATCTTGTTTTGTTCTTCCCCGTCATGGATAAGACGCGTGCAGGCATGTTCCGGTTTCAGTCACTGACACGGTGGACTGTTCCTTAATTTTAGGTCTCACGTTAAAACCAAGGCGGCGTAGATACTGTAAATAATAAGATCACGATATTTCCTATTTGTCTTCACAGACATCTAAAAGGAAGAATGCAGCATAGAAACTGATACAAATGTATCTCACTTTAACCAACAGGTCTTGCGGTTTATCGAGTTTTGTTAACTTTAAATGTACACCACTTATGCACACGTTATAAATAATTTGTATGTTTATACTTGTAGTTGGATTAAAATATAATTCAACATGTTTATTACCTCTGGGTAGCACACTAGTTCCCAACTAATAGTCCACGAGAAGTTCATAAGTGGTTCGTGGGTTATACTAATAATGTATGTATAACTATAGTGAATATATAATTTATAATAAATTATAATTATAATTAATGTAAGTTATAACGAAACATATACGTCTAGTCTAGATTATGAAGTGGAGCTTAGGAGTAATCTACTAAACGCAAAAAATATGTGACTATCCCAAAAATTTTACAGCTGATGAAACAAATGAAAGGTAAAAAATCACATGGAATAATCTCAAGTAAGACAAAGACAATAATTTCAGTTATTTAGGTTATCTCAAACGTAAGTTTAGTTAATTATAATTTTTTAAATAAAATTAATGATAAAATTAATTTTAGTTAATAGATACATTTTTAGAAGATCTCAGAAGAATGAATGTGAGGGGCTACACTGAGATGGCAATGGATGGATGACTTTGGAGAAGATTGGTGTTGGAAACCAGAGCTCACGTTGGGCTGTAGTGCTAAAGAAGAAGAAGAAGAAGAAAGAAGAAGAAGAAGGAGGAGGAGGAGGAGGAGGAGGAGGAGGAGGAGAAGAAGAAGAAGAAGAAGAAGAAGAAGAAGAAGAAGAAGAAGAAGAAGAAGAAGAAGGAGGAGGAGGAGGAGAAGAAGAAGGAGGAGAAGAAGAAACGGTTACATAATAAATCATACTTTCCTTAGTGGTTTGAAGTGATTGGTAGGAGGGGGAGAACCACTCTTTACCTGTCCTTTAACTGAGTGGTCCGCGATCACCTTAAGGTTGGTAAGCGCTGGTACAGAAGTAACGATACAAAGTACAAAAAGGCAAATAAGGAGAAATAGGTCCCATTTCCTCCTATCATATTGTTTTATCCTTATGAGATTTTTTGCGGTGCAATAGCTATTCGTTCATTACTCTATCCTGGACCAACTGTAATGAACGGTACAGGGAAGTCCCGTTTCCTCCTTAAGTATACCTGCCCAAATCGTTGGTTATTCTACTCCTAGGCTTATACTACTACAGGGAGAGAGAGAGAGGGGGAGAGGGAGAGAGAGAGAGAGAGAGAGAGAGAGAGAGAGGGTGTGTGAAACATTGTATAAATTTTGCAAACTCTCTCTCCTTTGGCACAACGGTCCCTGTAGAACCCTGGATTGCTCAGTGATTCTCCTCCATTCTTCTCTGTCCAGAACCTTACTCCTCCAACCTGCCACTTGCATCTCCCTCAAATCCCCTTCCACATCTTTACACCATCTCCTCCTCGGACATCCTCTCCTCCTTATTCCTCCGGCTTCCTTTTCAATGCCATTTTTGGGCTTCGATAACTTCTCGTTCTCACCACATGCTCCAACCATCTCAATCTTTGCGCCTTCACTACCACAACTGTGTCCGCTTCTCCATAAAGATATCTTAGCTCACGATTCTTTCTTATCCTCCACTTCTCTCCGTCCCCACACTGGTCCATAAATTCTTCTCAGAATTTTCCTCTCGATGACACCAAGGTTTTTCATATCTTCCAACTACAGTATCATGTCTCGCTTGCAGATGTTACTACAGGTCTGATTGCCATAGTGTATATTTTCTTTTTGACATTTTTTTGATACATTCCTTGATTGGAATATGTTTTTTAATGCGTAGTACCTTCTGTTTTCTGCTGCTATTCTTGCTTTGATTTCTTCGCTTGTTTTATTATTCTCTGTAATTGTTCATCCGAGATATTTAAATTCTTGGACCTTCTCAGAACTGTGGTTGCCTATTCTTATTCTTCTTTTCTCTCTTATCTCATTCCTTGTCATCAAAATACAATAAATGTCGCAATAAGGAAGTAAAATGCACGGCTGAGATTGTTGCATATTGGTGTTCATTTATGTGCGCTGCAATAATACGCTGGTGAGGGATCATGGGCGTGATACGCACACGACAATTGACCCAATTCAACGTGGCGTGCGTTTGTTGAGTTCAATTGGAGCCAGTTACTGCTTTGGATCGGAAAGCCGCACGATACCAATATAGGTTAAACTAATGTATTACGGTCGCATATGCAACCATTTGAATAAACCATTTATTTAACAGACGCTAGCGAGAGTTTTTAACAACAACCTATATTGATAACGCTTCCGCCTTTTGCTTTCACCCGTCCTAATAAGTTATCTCTCTCCCTCTCTCTGTGATTGACCGTGTGCAACTCTGATAACAACACCTTACTTGACTGTCTGCCGTTGGGCCTAAATTGACTGAAACCGTACAGCCTAGGTACAGCTTTGGGCTTTCGTTAATACCTAAATTTTCCTGTCCCAGAATGCATTAGCAAAATGTGTATAAAGCTCGGAAGTACAGTAGAGCATCGATTATCTGAACTTCTCGGGACGATGGCGCGTTCGGATAATCGATACTTCGGATAATAATCGTTAATTGAAAACATTATTTCACTTTACAGAAACAAAGGGTTTTACTACAAACTAATTTCTAACATACTGTTATGTAATTACAGCAACCTGTATACTGTACTGCAATGTATTACTAAAGCTAAAAATCATTGAATTAAAACTGAGTGTAATTAATAAAAACCAAAAGTTAATTTAAACAAAATTAGAGTTTAATGACACACATTGTACTAAAAAATTAATTAGAAATTAAAAAACAAAACATAACATACAATACCATGGATTTACACTTTTTTGAAGAATTGTTCTATCACTGTCTGCTTCAAACCGATATCCGTTTTCTCGCTGCTAAAGACTACTCCTGTTTCGGCCTACTTTATAACAGTCCAAAGTGCATCAAAAGCTTTTGCTGCCATCGATGGTTTTGTATTAGTAGCATTGTCGCTGTCTTCATCTGAATCTGTTTTGTTTTCATTACGTTCATTTAATGACTCAAATATCTCTTCATGGGTTATAACTGTAAAGTACTGTAATAACTTACAGTATACAATTTTGTATATTCAATACGCCTACACGTGTCCAATACATTACTGTACAGTACAGTACATAATTGTACTTTTTATTGAGCTCGGATAATAGATCGTTCGGTTAATGGATGTTCGGATAATCGATGCTCTACTGTTATACTGCTAATACTGGATCGCAAGAAAAAATCAAAGCTATCGATGGGTGTCAGCCCCGTGTCCCGCAGTCCTGTATACGGTAACTTACTATCGCTGGGCTACGCCCATTGATGGTGTACACAAATTTGTCCTCTTGAAAAGTAATTGGATGAAGGTAGCATGCGACGGATCTTTAACGTTTCTTTAGTAAGGTTTTGTTGGAGCTTATATTCAATAAAAGACAAAATTAATTTTATTCGTACTGCAGATACTAAAGTGATTTTACAATTTTTAACCAACTATATAAAGCAATACTAATAAACGGTTAAATTTTTACCTTACTATCGTAAGTAGCTTTCGCTCGTTATGAGTTTCATCAGAGAGTGCCGCTAGGATGTAAAGTAACAGATTCTATATAGGTTAGACAGAAGGCAACTTCAAACAGAGACACGCTGAACACATTAAAGCATTATAGTCCACCATCGAAACAGCCTTTGCAAACAATCTCATTGAGGCAGACCATACATGCACAAACATTAACAACAACATGTAAATCTACACGTCCACACAAAAGGCCGAAAACTAGACACTCTTGAACAACTAGAAACATACGAATATACAAACACGCAAAGAAACACCATCCTAAACGAACAGACACAATATAAATCACACACACTATTTGAACATATTACACAACACACATATAACAACGATCTTTAGAACGACGACGCCGTCACCAAAGGACGGACAGCGCTCCTAGCGGCAGCCTTTGATGAAGCTCATAACGAGCGAAAGCTAGTTAAGGCAGTAAGGTAAAACATTTTGTAGTTTTTATCGAAAATAATTGTGTTCCGCGTCAGTATTATTTTATATAGTTAGTTGATAACATCGGATACGTCATGAACAATGTAATCCAAGAAAGTTTAACCGTATTCTTGTATTCTCGTCTAAAGGTTCTTCGGTGTCTTTGGTATAGATTTGGTTTTGAGCTCTCTTCTTATTCTGAACTCCTCATGTTATTTTTCATAGGCGCCGCAGCGTGATTGTATCCGCAAAGAATATTATTATTAAAACGGATGGAAAACTTAATTAATCCACATCATCGTCATTAAGGTTTCTGAACAAATGGAGCCTGGAACAAAAACGTGAATGGAACTCATGAAACGTTCGAGGTTCCAACGATAAAGCTGTATCAGGCCTTTAATTCAAACACCGACTGCAGTTATTTGTTCCATGTACGTACCTTCCCCACGTTGACCCTGGGGCTTGCATTAGTATTATTTTAGATAATGACACTGTTTTGTGACCCACTGCGATCACCTTTTAGGACCAGGGGAACCAAATTACCTATTAATTTTTTTTTACCTATTGTATTTTTTCTTCTTCAAAAACGGCAATACTTTATATTCTCCTTCAACAGCTTTGGAATATCCATTAACTGTTTGTTGCTTTTTATACGGACCATAGAAACAGAAGATGTTGCTTTAATGTCTATTTAATCGTTTTTATTCCAATATCTTTTGTAATCAACAGGTCCTTCCCGTTCACGAAGCTTCACTCGTGCTGCAGCCTACTATCTTAACATGGTTTTTAAAAATATTCTGCTTATACAGAACAATAAATTGTAGTCTGAGACTTTCACGGCCGGCTCCTATGTTCTGAGAACTTCGGGTTGCGGGCTGTAAGGCCGTGGTCCAAAGTGTCACAGTGAAGATAAATCCAAAAAACAAAGTACGAAGCCTTTGCCTTGCAGCCTTCTGCACTGAAGATGGCCGTCGAAGGCACGGCCGAAACGTTTGCACCAAACATCTTTGGACCACGGCCTTACAGCCCGCAACCCGAAGTTCTCATAACAATAAATTGTAGGTTTTTTATTTTTCATAAAATAAGATTCTGAGGTAACAGTTGACTTAAAAATATTAGATCGCTTGCTAAAAAAAAAAAAAAAAAAAATGAAAATTTTCTTACTTCAAGGAAGGCTGGTATGAAGAATGAAGAACCCTGTTCATGAAGGTTGAGCATCGTAAGAGCGTCTAGTAACCACACCGTGGAAAGAGTCTTAAAAAGTTTGAGACTCTCCAAGGCTTCATCCGGGTTTGAAAACACCTTTGCTTAAACAAATATTAAATTATGCAGAAATTATTCCATGCGAAGAAAAAATAATTCTTAAAGTCAGAATAGGATGATTTAACTATTACGTCGATAAAAGAAGAAGAAAACGACAAACGATGAAGGAACGAAGAAACGTAAAGGGAAGGAGAAGGGGAGACGGATTAAAGGGAGAACCAGTAGAAGACAAAGAAGAAGAAGAAGAAGAAGAAGAAGAAGAAGAAGAAGAAGAAGAAGAAGAAGAAGAAGAAGAAGAAGAAGAATCTTTAACGAAAATGATCATAGAAATGTGTTTTGTGAGACTGCAGAAAACACCTACTAACAAGCGTGTGTGAATAGCTCCCTTCATTTCCATTATGTTGAAACTACAAACTAAAGTAAGAGTGGAAAAAATGTCTCACTTACTGAGATCGTGGGTAGTGAGAGGCGATGTCGTTGGCAGTAATTAAGTCAGTAATTACTGTAAGTTACAACCACACCTAACGTGTAGAGTGCCATTAACACATGTGTCACACGTCTAGCTTGCACTGCATTAAAAACATGAATGCATAGCTTGATCTGAAACATTAAAAACAACATGGCTCTCATTACTGTGTGTGTGTGCGTGTCATCTTCACAGCATAGGCAAGGTACTGCCTCTCCCGCCTTCAAAGATCCTACAGCCATCTCTTCCTGAGTCTACCCACCCACAACTCCTATAGGTTTGTATTTCCAGAGTTGTTTGGCCAGTCTGGAATCTGATATTCTTTCTACGCGTTCTTTCCACCGTTGTTTATAATCTTTTAATTTTTCATTCAAGTTCAAAACTTGTAACTCTTCTCTTGTTGCGTCATTTCTTATACGGCCAAGTTTCGAACACGTTTTAACTCCTCTTAACTCCTGTTGCGTCATTTCCCGAGGCCTGTATTTTACTGTCTTGTTTCTTGGTTGTTGTCCATAATTCACACCCGTAGGACAGTACAGGGACTGCCATAACTTTGTAAAACTTTAATTTTTTTATCTCGACGTACCTTGTGTCTGAAAATACGGCTGATTGTCCCACAGATCGTCTGCACCTTACCCGACTTAACATCAATGTCATAATTTCTGTTATAGCCAATATCGTTTCGCAAATAATTAAAGTCACTCACCTGTTCCAGAATTCCATCACTAATAATTATTTTTTATCTTATTGGCTGCTTACCTTAAAATACCATTACTTTGGTGTGTGCGCATGTGTTTATAAAAAAACTGAAGAAACCAATAATTTCAGATCAACTGCACAGGAATCCTGAAATAACACACACACACACACACACACACACACAATTTATAACGCAGAATTCTTAGCCTATGTTCCGCTTGTCGCGTATATTCAGTCAGCAGACAGAAGCCATGTCAGCAGACACCGTACACAATCCAGCTGAGTGACTGCCTGACGACGTCTAGCTGAGATTGCAACTCTAGCACTGTACGACTGATTAGAAAACATTATGTACCTTTCTCATCAACATTACGCGCCACCAGTCATCTTAGGCCAATTTCACACAAAACGGTTTCGTCCGTACGAAAAAAGTCTGTACGGACGACGCGACGGTTTCACACGATACGGTTTTACGCCCTTGCAATAAGTTCAGTCATATTTCGTTCTCAGTTTTGTTCAGTAGCGGTTGTAGTCAACTCAAAATCATAATAATAATAATAATAATCATCATCATCATCTTCTTCAAGAATTAAACCAAGGATGGTTTGTTCCGGTCTCAAATAGGCAAAGATTAGACCTGGTCGCTCCATCGCTTCCTCGGACGTCCCACACTCCTCCGTCCCCTCGGCTTATAGTTCTATAGTTGTTTGGGGATGCGGCAGTCATCCATTCGGCAAAGATGTTCCCACCAATTCAGCCGATCGCCTATACACCTTAGGATAGCGTCACTTAAAACTAATGTGATGGCTTTTCGTGGAACTGATGCCGTACGGGCAAAAACTGTTATAGATGGTACTGTCCTGGAACAGGAGTTAGCAATTTTGAATACCTGAGCTACTGTGTGTCTTATAATGCAAGCAACGGCGTTGTGAATGAGTTGCACAAGTTCAACCGTATGTGCGGGACCATTAGGCGAACCCTTAAGTCAGCAAGTAGAGGAACACGACTAAAATTCTACAAGGTGATGGCTCTTCCCACACTGCTTTATGGGTCTGAAAATTGGACTTTAACGAAAGGCCAGACCAGTCGCATTCAAGAGACTGAAATGGAATTTCTCAGGCACGTGGCAGGGTATACTCTCCATGATCATAGAAGAACTCAAAATAATCGCTAACAAATTGTTCGATGTGGTTACTGCACGTTGAAACTGTAATCAACCTGTTCCAAATGTTAACTGTGACATTGAAATAAGTAAAATACATTAGTAGTAAGGAATCGGTTATTTGTTAAAGACCCTTTATGACTCAGTGATGATTTTCTGCAAATTAAAACAACTACTGTATTCCTACAATGAATACATAGTTGTTTGAAACCACTGGAAAAATACAATACAAATATATCCTAAGATCATTCAATGGATAAGAGAATTGATAAAACAATGTATTTTCTAGTCTATATTATTAGACTATAATTTTCAAATTACAGTTAAACATTTTAAAAAGTAAGATAATTTACTAGGATAATGGATAAAACAGTATAAAAGTTTAGAATAGTATACCCGCCACACACACAAACATAGATTTTTGATGGATTGATAACTACAAAAATTATTACCGATTACAATAATCAAAATATAGAATTACACAAATGAAAGCAATATTAATATATTTATAAAGGCTATTTTATAACGTAGGCCTATATACAGGCTGACCATACGTCCCGGTTTGTCTGGGATATTCCCGGTTTCAGAGTGCATTTGTCCCTTTCTGGTTGCCGAAATGTCCCGGTCGGTGCATTTGGTTCCTAGAAAAAATAATAGGCGAGAAAGTGTTCTCATTGATGAACAGCGCTTGGGCAGATGACAGAGGTTTAACGCAGGAGTCAACAGTGCGTGCGTTGATGCTGTGTAAAGTAAATTTTGGACTTAGTTATAATGAATTTTTTGACAAAATAAAAAACAAAAAGGACATATTGAGAAAGAAGCATTCAAGTGAAAAATATGACTGGCTTAAAGAACAAGTTTAAGTTACACACTTCTTTTCAAATTCTTAATTTAATGAGTTGTTTTTTGATTGAACACAATTTAAAGTACTGCACTTACGTTTGTAAAAAATATTTTCTTTTATTTACACTATTATGTATTATGTATTAAGTATTATATTTATTTTATACATTATGTAGACCCAATAAAATAAAAATAGCAATGTAATAAACACTGTAATATTTATATTTTATTTCCAGCCTCCCTTCTCACCGCCCCCTAAACAGGTGTCCCGGATGGTCAATAAAAATTATGGCAAACCTATATATTGCAATAGGTGAATTTTGCATATAAAGTATTAATTTAACTCTTATCCTATGATAGCGTGGTGGAATGAGAATTTGTTAAGTAAAAACTGCATGTTCAGACATTGTATAATAAGATACATGTCAAAATTGTTAGTTTAAGTTAAATTTTGACAGTAAAAAAATAATTAGTGTTGTGAAGTAATGTGAACATATGCGTAGGCATATGGCGAGTGCGTGTGTGCGGATATGAATAACTATGTTACGAAATAGCAATAAAAGATAAAATAAAAAAAGACTTTTGAGTAAATAAAATTTCGGACATGGGACTTACACCAGAATATGCATAAAATAAAGACCTATCTCTTGGTAAGTTAACGTAGAGAGCTATTACTGTCTAGTACCAGATTGTCCGCATAGGTATTGAAAGAACACTTCACGTTCCCTGGAGTAGTGTGTAGTTATATAGTGTAAATCATTATTAAATATTAATTCACCACAGTTTGTAGAAGTACCCAACCGGAGAACAATCCTGAACGCCGGAGAGCAGGAGGAGATCCCGACGGTATCCTGACGGTATTCAGAAGGAACAACGCATCGTAAGGGGAAGTGAAATCATTTATATAAACTTTATTTAAAAACAGTCATAAACTTAAAGACAAAAAGAACTTGAATAATATAAAATTTTAAAGAATAGGTCAACAGAAACAGTTAATTAATTTTATTTGTTATCAGAAAAGGTTAATTCATTTTGTTATAAGAAAAAATAGTAAAGTATTAGTGCACTTAAAGAAGAAAATCTTTAATAAAACCGAAGCATTCCAGTATCTGAGTACCGACTACTTATTGTATGCGATCTTGTACATCACAGTATATGTTTATACTAGGTGTTACCCGCGTCGCATGTGAATATTTGACTTTTAATAAGTATTTTAATATAATTTTTATTGTCTATGTCTATATGGCGTTCTGTCACCTCGTATTTTGTACTCATTAGTCAAATTCTCTCCAAAACTGTTTTCAACACTTGTACTATTTTAACTTGTACTAAATTATTATGTTGGTGCAACAGTCTTTGGAGGTTTAAAAGTACCCGTTTATAAAGTCTTTGGAGATATTTATAAAGTCCTTGTTAAATCAAAAACGCTAAATTATTTATTTTAAGTGTTACTGTGTTAGAAGCATTGTATAACACATTAAACGTTACGTTTTCCTCAACCATGGCTTTTATTTATTTCAGCAGTAAACTAAAAACCAAAAACCGTTGTCACCTAACCTCACAAATGAAAACAACATGTATTTTCGCTTTGCATTAAGTAATAGGACAATTTATAATTAGTACACTTCTTCTTTTCCACATCGTAATATATCGATACAATCGCATATTATACAAAACATCGAAAATGTACTGCACGAATGGATAAATGTACAGTTCCTTTGCCGCTAAATAGCATTTGTTTTTCCCTTGTTACTATGGTAATTAATTCTGGTCTCCATGGTGGTTGTTGACATCTTTAGTAGTAGTATTTAATATATTTCATTACTTATTCATTGCATCATCAAAAATACGTATAAACATAAATTTTATAATCGTTTAAGACAATTACAAAATATATAGACGTATCTGTATACAAAATTACAAAATATATCGATACAATCGCATATTAAAAACATTTTAAAACTTCAGGAACGGATAAAGGTACGGTTCCGTTGCCGCTAAATATCACTTGTTTATTTACTTGTTACTATGGTAACTAATTCTGGTCTCCACGGTGTTGATGACATCTTTATACGCGTCAACGAAAAGTCATAATTAAAAGGGACTAAATCGTGCGAACGCAAAATATCAAATTCCAAGTGAGACAGTGTTTTTTGCCTTCTGTCAAAGGTTACCTGTGCAAAATTTGTTTGCAATCGGTGTAACGGATATTTTATAATATGTATAAAACACGTTGTGCATATAAAACACACTAAAAACTTACAAACAGAAAACCGAACTGCGGGCGTAGAAGGAAGTACGTGAAGGCAACTGTACCGTACGGCAAAGCGTTCGTTAAGTCACATACACAACCGTGTTCATAGCGATGCGACACGGCTGTCGTCTCTGGCAGTGGCAATTGTCGGCTCGTGTGAAAGCAGCTATGTCACACTCTTCGTTCCACTGTGTACAAATACAAACTGCCGTACGGTTTTCTGTACAGACGAAACCGTTCTGAGAAGGGTCCTTTAGCTGCAGGGCCAGCTGTCGGCAAACAAGTTGATTTCTGCAGCTTTTGACAATTCGCTTCCAATGTTTCGTTCTGCAGTTCTTCGTTTCTTTGCTTCTCGAGTCCTCAGCTACGCACTCCCGTGTCTTTCTCCCTTCTTCTTGCGTTCATTTAATTTGTGTTCTACTATTTCTTGGCTTTTTGAAAGCCTGTATGTTGACACAGTGACTCTCATCTACCGCGAACCTAGAGGTGATATATCCCCCCCCCAAAATCCGAAAAAAAAATTAAAAACATTTTGGAGCAAAAAATTTGAAACTGGTTATGTTTTTTGAAATGTAATTAATTGACTTCCAGGTTTTGTCAACTTTAAAAAAATTACTACTTGGGTCAATGACAAGATTAACTAATCTATTATAACAGGCCTTATACACAATAATAAATATAACTGATGTTGAAAGAAATGGTGAAAAATGAAAAGAAGTCGGCTTGAAAGAGAGTAGGATACGGTACGCTTTTCCGCTGGTTACGATAACTAGGGACATATCTTTTTATATTTTAACTTAATGTTACATGTTGATAACTTCAATCATAAAGGCCATAATGTGAATGAGTTTTAATTGCTTAACATTATTTTTCATAATGGACATGGGTTGTTGTTATAGACTCTACCTAGCTCTAAGAAACAAAATATTGTAAAGTTAAACATACGTTCATTACACATTTTTCGTGTTCTTGCACGTGTTAACGATACAACACAAACACAAACACACACATACACATACAAAATTTACTTTCTCAATTTTAACTTTTTCTTTAAAGTATTATTCCACAGAAAGATATTATTAGGCTTCCAAGTCAAACTGTATGTTATTAATAGATTTTTATGAAATTAGTGAATTACAGCCATTATTTACCTATTACTTTAATTTGTTGGTACGATTTTCATTATAATATGAGAAAAAACTCTAAGAAAACGATATGTGGTTAAAAAAATTCTTCCCCCGAAATGAAGTCCTAGGTTCCTCCCTGTCCCATTGTAGTGTATACGCTTCCTAAATTTTGAAAATGGATTATTTCGCAGTTGTATTGCGTTCTACAAAGACCATTATCACCACGGCTATCTTTCTGTTTGACTAACTGATATTATCTCCTGCGTTGTTTTTGTAAATGTCTATGCTTCACGTTTATACAATACAAATTTTTGTGATATCGTGGACATCACGTGACTAGATTACGGACAGGGCGGAGAAATGTCCTTTTTGGTTTTAAGCCTAATGGATCTATGTCGGATCCTCTGATTTTCCTTCCCGGCGCTTACCGTCTTAGTTCTTTGGTATTTAAAATTGTTTGTCTCTCCAGTGTGTGTGTAACTTTACTAAGTCTAAAGTGATTCGTTAAATATAGGTTGCAAGTAATTACTTTACTAAGTCTAAAGTGATTCGTTAAATATAGGTTGCAAGTAATTAAGTTAACAGAATTAATTTGGTTCTGTTTTAAAATCATGGTTCTGCAATGTAAAATAAGACAAATAACGCTGTTCAAAACATGAATTTGCCTTTGGAGGATAGTCTTAAGTGTAATTTAACTCAAAAAATTTACCAAGCTTTTCAAACTTATTAACTACATGTAAAGAACACTGTAAAAGAAAAATAAGGCTGGCTTCAATTTCGTAGACAGATAAAAAATAGTGTATTTTAAAGAGAAAAACAGTCGCTAAGGCTAGTGTTACCAACGATGCTTGTCTTTGCTCAAAGAGCCAGGAGTGAAATGACAGCGCTGTTCTATTTAAAAGGCCAGAGATGCGGCGTAGTTAGCAAAGAAGCAGAATTTCGTAAGTGAAACAGCGAATCCAATTACATCGTGAACACAGAAATGACGTCAGCACAGAGATAATTGCATCAGAATCGTATTTCACGGTGTGGAATTTGTATAAGTTTTACACAATTTATATTAAGTTTTTATATTAAGAATTTGTATTAAGTTTCTATTTTGTATAAGAAAACGATGTTAATAAAGAGAGTAGGTAAAAATTATCCTAACAGAACTGAAATGAAAAACGGTTTTATAATTTAAAAAATTTGAGGTGGCCCTGAACAAAAAATTTTTTATTGTTATGATCACTTGCGACATTTTCGTGAGTTATTGATTAAAGAAATTAACTCTAATCATTTACAATCAAAAGTTAGTATTTTTTTTTTTTACCAGTAGGCCTAAGTATGGAAAGTGATTCTGACACATAGCTGTCTTGTTTTTGAAAACTATAGACACTGGACAAAGTTTCTTCTGTAATTATGACTATTTGTGTAAAATATAAATTGACCTTGACAATGCACTAAGTTGTTAATACAGTATTTTGTATTTTGTAAGTATGTGTACAGTATTTTGTATAAGATGCAACTGATTTTTATTGTACAGAAATATCTCGTATTGATGTACTCTTATCTACTTTATGTATAAATACAGAAAAACAAATAGTTTATATTTTTACCCATGTAGTTTGAAAGAGTCATATCTATAAAGGCCTACTTGGTATATACCAGGGGTCTCCGAACTTTTCACTTGATGGCCGAATTGAAAAATCTTGGAAGTCAGGTGGCCCAACAACGTATGTATATATAGTAAACTAATTTTTTTTTTAAGTTTACTAAACAATCAAGTCAATAAAATAGGTATTTAAATAGAAATTAAGCAGACTTATCCAAAGAAAACAAATTCATTTATTCAAAATAATGTAAATAAAAAATAAAAATAAGGAAAAAATAACATCCAAAGACATTGGAATATGTAATTAGAGGCTCCAATATGTTAACAAATAAAACTGTACAGATAGCCGCATATGCAGATGACATTAACATCATGTCAAGACGGATCACGGCAGCTAAAGAAATATTTATAGAGCTTAAAAACAAAGCCAAGGAAGTTGGGCTAGCTGTATGTAGACTGTATGCAAAACATTATTTGATCTTTGTTTGAATTTGCGGCTCTTATCGTTTGCCATAGAAAAAAAATCTACAGACAGACACAGAGACAGACAGACATAGACAGACAGACACAGACAGACAGACAGACAGACACAGACAGACAGACACACAGACACTTTTCGAAAAATGACTTTTTTTCATGTTTTGATGGTAGTACAATCAGAATCTGCCGTTATCTCGAACACGATTTTTTTTGCCATCACCATACTTCCATTTCCTTATGGAACATGGAAGTAAAAATTATCCCCTCCCCCTTCAACTATTATTTTCATTTATAGAAAATTACCCCCTCTCCCTTCAACTACCCTTTTCATTTATAGATATTTCATCTACCTTTGTACAGTGTATTGTGTATTATTATCACCTTCTTTTCAAGTTACTTTATTTATCAAATGTAAGTACTTTACTCTTGTTAAAACAAAAGGTTGCGGTAAACTACCCCTTCCCCTTTACCGATCTTCACTAAAATCAATAGGCCTTGAGTCCACTACAACTTGGGCACGTATGCAGAAAAATTATTTGATTCTGTTTGAATTTGCGGCAGTTATTGTTCGCCATAGAAAAATTCTACACACAGGCACTTTTCAGAAAATGAGTTTTCTTCATGTTTTGAGGGTTGTACAATCAGAATCAGCCATTATCTCGAACACGATTTTTTTTCGAAAATCACCATTCTTCCATTTACTTAATGGAAAATGGAAGTAAAAAATCTACATTAGCTACATGAAAGTACACAGCTGCAAAAATAATAAAAAAACCCTAAAAATTGAGAGATTAACAAAATGTCTTGTCAACGTTTTCGATCCTCCTGGTCCCGTTTGTCACCCTGAAAATATGCCGCCCCGGGGTTCATACTCAATACTGAAGTAAAAATGGAGTAGATACAGTCGATAGCCTTGAGGTCGTTGTCTAGACATGAAGATATGAAGATGTGATGACAACGTGTAGAGATTTAGGAGGCGATTAGTAAACGACAAGGTAATGCGGTGTTGTTGTTCCAAAGAGCAAGGCCTTCCGTGTTAGAATAGCATCATACACTTGACAAAATTCCGCGTCATATGATTGTGTTTATTTATGAAGATGCGTCTTCAACACGGTCAAGGCGGTGTCTGGGACGCATGAATGACGGGCAAGGTCGTAAAGCGTACAAACGCTGCGTCAGTATTGTTTAGACAGATTTGCTTGTTACTTCCATGTTCCATAAGGAAATGGAAGTATGGTGATGGGGAAAAAAATAGTGTTCGAGATAAGGGCTGATTTTGATTGTACTACCCTCAAAACATAAAGAAAAGTCATTTTTCGAAAAGTGTCTGTGTGAGTGCCTGTGTGTCTGTGTCTGTGTGTAGATTTTTTTTGGGCAAACGATAACAGCCGTTGATTAAAACAGAATCAAATAATGTTTTGCGTACATCCTTGAATTGTAGAGGTCTCAAGGCCTATTGTTTTTTTTTTTGTGAAGATCGGTTGAGAGAAAGGGGTAGTTTACCTGCAACGTTTTGTGTTTTAACAAGGGTAATTTTACTTCCATGTTCCATAAGGAAATGGAAGTATGGTTATGGCAAAAAAAATCGTGTTCGAGATAATTGCAGATTCTGATTGTACTACCCTCAAAACATGAAAAAAAAGTCATTTTTCGAAAAGTGTGTGTGTGTGTCTGTCTGTCTGTCTATCTGTCTGTCGTCTGTGTGTTTGGTCTGTAGATTTTTTTCTATGGCAAACGATAACAGCCGCAAATTCAAACAGAATCAAATAATGTTTCGCATACAGTCCCGAATTGTAGAGTTCTCAAGATTTATTGTTTTTGGTGAAGATCGGTTAAGGGAAAGGAGTAGTTTACCAGCAACATTTTATGTTTTAACAAGGGTAATTTTTTCTATGACGAACGATAACTGCCGCACATTCAAACAGAATCAAATAATGTTTTGCATGCATCCATGAATTGTCGAGTTCTCAAGATCTGTTGTTTTTGGTGAAGATCGGTTAAGAGAAAAGGGTAGTTTACCAGCAACGCTTTATGTTTTAACAAGGGTAATTTTTTCTATGACGAACGATAACTGCCGCACATTCAAACAGAATCAAATAATGTTTTGCATGCATCCCTGAATTGTCGAGTTCTCAAGTCTGTTGTTTTTGGTGAAGATCGGTTAAGAGAAAAGGGTAGTTTACCAGAAACGCTTTATGTTTTAACAAGGGTAATTTTTTCTATGACGAACGATAACTGCCGCATATTCAAAGAGAATCAAATAATTTTTTGCATACGTCCCTGAATGTTTAAGTACTCAAGGTCTGTTTATTTTTGGTGAAGATCGGTGAAGGGAAAGGGGTAGTTTACCGGTAACTTTTTATGTTTTAACAACGGTAATTTTTTCTATGGCGAACGATAACTGCCGCACATTCAAATAGAATCAAATATTTTTTTGTATACGTCCCTAAATTGTAAAGGACTGAAGGCCTATTGATTTTGGTGAAGATCGGTTAAGGGAAAGGGGTAGTTTACCTGCCACGTTTTATGTTTTTGACAAAAGTAATTGTTTCTATGACGAACGATAACTACCGCACATTCAAACAGAATCAAATAATGTTTTGCATGCAACCCTAAATTGTAGAGGACTCAAAGATTATTGATTTTGGTGAAGATCAGTTAAGAGAAAGGGGTAGTTTACCTGCAACGTTTTATGTGATAACAAGGGTAATTTTTTCTATGACGAACGATAACTGCCGTAAATTCAAATATAATCAAATAATTTTTTGCATACATCCCTATGTTGTAGAGAACTCAAGGCCTATAGATTTTGGTGAACATCAGTTACGGGGAAAGGGTAGTTTACCAGAAACATTTTTTGTTGTAACATAGTAAAGTACTTAATTTTGATAAATAAAGTATCCTGATAAGAAGATCTTAATAATCCACTGTAGAAATGTAGATGAAATATTTATAAACGAAGAGGCTAGTTTGAACGGTGTGGGGGTAATTTTCTATAAATAAAAATTATAGTCGAAGGGGGAGGGGATAATTTTTATTTATATGTTATGTGTACAACGTTATCGGCAACAAAGAAGTAGTTTGTTGTTAAAATTCCTTACTGGGCTGTTTGGGCTTGATCCAATGTTTTCTACAAAACCAGATGTTTCGGCAGTGCTATCGACTGCCATCGTCAGTGAAAATTGAGTGCACTATCGTGAGGTGGTATACGTTAGTAATCACAGTACTGTGGTTAAATCTGAAGAAAGAAGTAGTTTCTATGGAAATAATTCATTTCGAAAAGTATTTTAAATATAAAACATGGAAGTCATGTATGGTTCTCCATACCGATATTTTACTTTCGTGTTCCATAAGGAAATGGAAGTATGGTCATGGCGAAAAAATCTGGTTACAAATTTACAATTACAGTTTGTACGGTTAACACGACAGTTTTACCTACGAAATATCGGTTAACACGAATTATGGCTCAGGTCCCGATCGCTGGTTACAAATTTACAATTACAGTTTGTACGGTTAACACGACAGTTTTACCTACGAAATATCGGTTAACACGAATTATGGCTCAGGTCCCGATCGCTGGTTACAAATTTACAATTACAGTTTGTACGGTTAACACGACAGTTTTACCTACGAAATATCGGTTAACACGAATTATGGCTCAGGTCCCGATCGCTGGTTACAAATTTACAATTACAGTTTGTACGGTTAACACGACAGTTTTACCTACGAAATATCGGTTAACACGAATTATGGCTCAGGTCCCGATCGCTGGTTACAAATTTACAATTACAGTTTGTACGGTTAACACGACAGTTTTACCTACGAAATATCGGTTAACACGAATTATGGCTCAGGTCCCGATCGCTGGTTACAAATTTACAATTACAGTTTGTACGGTTAACACGACAGTTTTACCTACGAAATATCGGTTAACACGTGTGACGATTTAAATTGTAACAATAATCAAAATAATAAAAAATTTTAAAAATTAAGGTTGCGAGCCATTAAGCCATTTAAATCTCACTATAATAATATAAAAACCTGTATGTACTCAGTATGAGAGGAAGAAGTAATTAATAAGCCCAAAGAAACTTAAATAAAAAGACAAATTGTAAATAGTTATTATTGTCGTATTTAACCCTTTGGTGTTATCAGGCGGTGACCTGTTAATTCCGGACTCGACATGTCTCCCGAGTCGTCTGTAATTTAGAATAAGATAAAAAAACCTAATGTTAATAATTAAAAATCTGAAGACACAGATAGTCGCTAAAACAACTTATTTAAATTATGTATATTTATTTAGGGATAGTTTGTATAAATAAAAAGTGTTTACTTAAAGAGAGACAGGGACTATATTCTCGCGCAGTAATTGCCCCTCTACCATTTGTTAGGTACCAGTCGAAGGGAGCAGAATTTCGCTCTCTCGCTATGTTGACTTCATACAGTGAAGACGTACGAGCAAAAGCTCTAACACTATGTTGCCGATACTTTTGTTTTACTTTAATATTGTATTCAAGAAATTGCTGCTGAAAGCATATGTTATGTATTAATCAGTATAGTTATGTGAGACTTAACTTATAACACGAAATATAAAAATGGTGTAAAACAAGATGACTGCTAACTTCAAGAACTAACAACACTTCCAACATCATACCTGGAGATGTGAACTACCAGAACTTACAAACTCTAGTAGACCCGACAGAATATGCAGATCAGGACATCCAAGAATCTACAAGTACCATCGTAGAAGGTTCAATCTACCCTGCGGACTTTTGAGCCCTTTAATGACGAAGACCAGACCGAGATGATGACGGCGCTATTAAGGATTCCCAAGACGGACACCCCAGGACGAGGTTTCTGCATACCAATTTAAAGGTGACTCGATAGCCTGTCTATCGAGGGTTACTAATATTTGTTACACAACACACTTAAAAGAGACTTTTCAGAGACTATTAACTTTGTAAAGATTAAAAGATTAAATCTAAGAGTTTTAATGTAACTATTCAAACATCATACGTTGTAACAGTTTATATGTTAATGTATCGTAGTATAATTCAAGTAATAATACCATTCTTCAAATGGTTATAAAAAAGGAGGTCTTGCAAGCTAATATCATGAATTAAGTATAACTAAATAATATGAATTTAATGACTAAATACCGAAGGTTACCCGGATCCGAGGTATAGCTAAATAGAATCAATTTTGATCCCAAAGTTTAAAGAAAGCATTCAAATAACTTTAGTTTAATTCGTAATGTCATGGGATCTGTCAGTAAATGTTTTTAAATGTTAAATAATAAAGAGAAGTCGTCTTGTCACACACATATAATGAGTGCGTAAATCAATAGTATACCTTCCCTTGTTTCCTTACACAGTTAGTAAGTAAATTTGTTAAGTTAATTATTTGTGGATACATTTCGTTACAACGTAGGCAGCCCATCTAATTGACGGAGCTTAGTTAAGATGGGTTCCCTGGATTTGTAACGCGGCGATACGTTACAAAATTGCGCCACTCTGCTTTTGTAAAAAAAGGAAACAAAGGAGAGAGTTTTATTTGTGTACAGAGTGTCACAAACAAAATTGCGCCACTTGTGACATGTAAACAAAATTGCATCACTATGCTTAGATAATTTGTGTATTCAGTTATTGATCTATGCACTCAGAAAGTTACCTTAATAACTTTAATTTTCAAAACAGATTTAATATTTTACTAAGTTACGTAAATGATAGTATGTATAAGTTGAAATATCATTAGCGTCATACAATGCAAATAAGCTATATGCAGGTACCTACTTGCATACATTAATTGTGACCAAACATTACTATTTTGGTCAACTGGACAATCTGTAACAGGTTTGTTTACGACAATCCATGACCTGTTGTTTCCTGAATCATTCTGCACAGTATATGTTGGACATACACTAGTATGTGTCAAAAAAGGCAAATTTAATTAAAAATAACTTTGTTAATAATAATGCAATTAATGTAGACGCAGGTAATTAAGTAGAATCTCGTAAATTGAAATTGTGAACGAAATAATTAATTTATTTAATTGGGAAAAAATATGAATGAATGGAGTCAAAGTGTTGCCAAGCGTAATAATAATAGAATCTAGCGTCTGCAATCCCCTTTTCCTGTTTATAGCGGTCGTTGGTGTTATTCACTCGCATTGTGTAGACAATAATATGTAAAAGCAAACACCCCATTCTCACACACGCTCAACCTTCCTTTGTTAACTAAATACAGAGGGTGACCTACATTCCAGAAAACAGCTGATCGGCTATTTAACTTGATAAATATGTGTGTGGAATTTCTGTCTCTCCCTTAGAAGAGAAATTGTTCTTTTCTAATTTGTGTAAATTAATTACTTAAGAATTTATTATATATATGTGTAATATATGTGTAGTGTTGTAGTATTAATTTTAAGTACGTGCTAATATGTTAGAACAAAAATGGCCCAATTCAACCCGGATGTGTTATTAAAAGACGAGCTGTCTTACGAAGCTCTTTTGCGTGGACTACCCCATGCTAATGTAACAGTCGCGGAATTACGAAGGTCAATTCGCGAATGTGGATTTGATGCCCCCGTGCAATTAAACTATCTAAGCGAACTCGATTATGAAAGCGAGAAAGAAATTTGTAATGCCAAGTATAGTGAACTATACTTATTGTCTCAAACCCTCCAAGACGAGAAATCTCCGGCAATAATCTTGCGGACTACCCAGAGAATAGAGCATTTAACCAGGCGAATAAAAAATTTGTCGATCTGGCCGAATATCACAGAAATACCTGTTGACGTACAAAACCTAGCAGACGAAGCTCTACGCCGCTTACCTTCAATTATTAACGACCTAAGACGAAAATCCGACTCATTCAGGATGGACGAAATAGAGAAGTCATTAATGAAATTACACATCTCTCCAGTACAATCCCCAACCACTGGTTTACCTCCGCCTAACACGGATCGGAACTCACCCATCGTATCGCAAGTGCAAGCGAACCAAGAACAAAATACTGATAAAGATGTAAATGCCCCTCCTCCCGAGCATTTTCAGTTTCGTCCCGGAAATCATGAATTGACCACCACCTCCAATGAATCCAATCGCCCTCATCGAGGAATTACACCTATGAACTATAACGCGGACCTATACGGTAAAATGACTCATCCTGTGGAGAAAATCTTAACCGAAATCCCTTATACAGGTGGCTTAAATGTTTCCAAATTACTAACATTCATTAGTTATCTTCTTCAGATAAAAGATCTACAGCAGCTGAATGACTGGCAAATTTTGCAGGTTCTGTTACCAAAGTGTAAACCCCCGTTAAAAAATCGTGTCCTAGAAGCCGTAACCTCTACATTCCCAGTAGAAGAGCTACATAGTTCTATAATAAAATACTTTATTCCCACCGGCATCTATGAGGAAATAAAAAGAAAGACAGTACTCCGAGTACAAGGACATCAGGAGAGATTAGCTCACTACATCTCCGACATTAGGGAGTCATCTCGACTACTACGTGTAGACTGGAATGAAACACAACTGGTGGACACCATTTTAATAGGAGTGTCACCTGAAGAAAGATCTCGACTATCATTGATGAATAGACCCAATACAATTGCTGATCTAGAACAGTGCAGTATCCATTCTTCAAATGTATGGTACTCCGATCAAAATAGGGAAGCAATGAAAACCGCTGGAACTAATAGACATCAATTGTGAGCACTACTGCCTGATGTAACAACCTCGCATGAAAGACAAGTTCTTAGTAGACCTCACCATGTGCGCAAAGCTGGTAAGTTAAGTGTAAACCCATATAAAGCGGAAACCAAGTACCCACCTCGTAAAAAACCCACCTGTTATAATTGTGGAAAATATGGGCACATAAGAAAAGAGTGCAAAAGTAAGCCATTGGAACGTAATAACCCCAATTCAAAAAACATGTAAGGCAGGGAGACCCGAAATCCTGTGTCTTCCGCAGCTACTCGAAATTGGGTGAACTAAAAGAAATCATTAATAATAATAATGAAATATTTTGTAACCAAGTAAAAAAAAAGGTTCGAAAGAAATCGATCCCTATGTGAGAGAATTTCGTGAAAAATGTAACGCGATTAATAAATGTAAATGGAGTAAAAATCTATTACCATTAATACGAGTTGACTTAGGCGTTACATCCCCCATCGCCTTAATTGATTCGGGATCTAGTAGAACTTTAATCAGCCAAGAATTAGCGGACATGTTAGCTAAACACCATCTAGTAAAACGGAACCAACCGGTAGATATAAAGTGTGCTACCGCTGATAAACGTAAAATAAACATAAACCTGAGCATTACCGTTAAGATTAAAATAAAAAACCTAACTTGGATGTTTACAATGTTAGTATGTAAAGAATTAGGACCTGATTTAATATTAGGTGCAGACTTTATTAGTAAACAGGAATGATTCTTGACATCTACGAGCAAGTATTTTATTTCAGATTTGACCGTACACGGAAACATAAATTTGATAGTAATGAAGATAAACATTGTTCATCTACTGCACATGTAATACACCAAGACTCAGATTTATCTCACCTAGAAAGAAGAGATAGAGTGAGAATACTAAAACTAATAAAAGAATTTTCCTCGGTTCTTACACCTAAACTAGGACTTACGAACCTAATAGAGTATAAAATTAATCTGAGCGATCAGAAAGTAATACGACTACCTCCGTACAAGTTGTCACCTCCCAAGATGGAAGTAATGCGAAACCATATCAACAAGTTATTGGACCAAGGAGTCATCAAACCCTCTACGTCCCCATATTCTTCACCCTCCTTTTTAGTACCAAAAGGACAAGATAAACACAGACTAGTTGTAGACTATAGGCAATTAAATAAAAGAATAGAATTTGAATCAATCCCTCTTCCAGACATCCATAGTGCCTTTCATTATTTCACTAAGGCTATGGTCTTTACGGTAATGGATCTGAATCAAGCTTTTCACCAAATACCTCTTTCAGAAGAATCAAAACGTCTAACCGCGTTTGCAGTTCCTTTTAACTTGTACCAATTTACTAGGGTACCCTTTGGAATATCTCAAGGAAGTTCCGTATGTAGTAGACTATTAGAAAAGATATTTCACGACATTAAATTTAAATATGTGTATCACTATTTGGACGACATCGTTATATACAGTGAATCAATGGAACAACATCTCAAACATTTGCGTGAAGTGTTATCTCGGTTACTAAGAGCAGGATTAACGGTGAACCCAAATAAGGTAAGTTTTGCCGTCCCTCAGTTTTCTTTCTTAGGTCACATCGTGAAAGCGAATGGAAAGGTAAGCATTGACCCCGAACGAACCCGCGCTATTAGAGAATTTGCACCCCCACGAGATGCAAAAGGTATAGCCCGATTTTTGGGTATGGTGAATTATTTCCACAAATATATTCCCCATCTTGCCGAAATAGCAGCACCCCTTAACTCCTTACGAAAGAAGGGAACGAAGTTCGAATGGAGCTCAATACATCAAAACGCGTTTGAGCAACTTAAAGAAAGTATTATATCTCCCCAAGTTTTGCAACTAGCGGATTTCACAAAACCATTCGTTGTGCAAACCGACAGTTCCAGTGTAGCGTTAGGTGCAGTGATATACCAAGAGATAGATAACTGTAGACTACCAATTAGTTATGCATCACGAACACTGAGCGATCAAGAAAGAAAGTATTCCGCATATGAATTGGAATGTTTAGCAATTGTTTTTGCATTCGAAAAGTTTAAACCCTTCCTGGAACATAAAGAATTCCTTTTGGAAACCGACAATCAGGCGTTATCGTGGTTATTGAATCACCCTAAACAGTTAGGACGTATTGGACGATGGATATTGAAATTAAACTGCTACAAATTCAGAGTGCAGCATATAAAAAGTACTCAAAACGTAGTCGCTGATACCCTGTCCCGTATGTTCCAGTCACCCACTAAAACTTCCGAAAACATAGTGAAGCCGGAAATAGCACGTGCTAACGCCGTAATTACTGAATTCCCCCTTGCCTTTACAAACATTGCCCTGTATCAACAACAAGACCCCTTACTGAAGCCTATTATAGAACAACTTACCCAAGGTATTAATTCCGAGAAGTACGTATTGAGTAAAAATGTACTGTGTCTCAAGATAAGAGACGGAAAGGAATTAAGAATAATAGCCCCGGATGTAATTAAGCCCATGCTGATGGAATACTTCCATTCATCTACCATAGGAGCCCATATGGGAATCAATAAGACGATACATCGTATTCGAAAGGAATATCATTGGAACAATATGAACTGCGAAATAGCCAACTTCGTAAAGAAATGTTCATTATGCGCCCTCAGTAAACCCGCCAGAAATACTCAAGTAAGCCAATTGATTTCAGAAATTCCAAAGACCCCTTTTTCGAAACTTTATCTAGATTTCTCAGGTCCGTATCCACGATCCAAATCAGGAAATACCATGTTACTGATCTGTGTAGATTCGTTCACCAAATTTGTGTGGATGTATCCCATGCGACGAGCATTAGCGTCGACAACAGTTAAAATACTACAGGAAAGACTATTTAAAGACTACGGTACTCCAGTACGTATAGTATCTGATAACGGTCCACAGTTTAAAGCAAAAGAATTTAAGAATATGTGTTTCAAGTTAGGGATAGACCATATAACCACTACAGAGTATCGACCGCAAGGCAATATTGCTGAAAGGTATCTACGAAACCTCAAATCTGCGCTGATCGCCTATCATGCGAACGATCACACGTCATGGGACCAAAATCTACCCTGGATTCAATACGCTTTTAATTCAGCTTACCACGAAGGTCACAAGTCGACCCCGTTCGAGTTACTATACAAGTACCGACCAAACCACCCTTTGTCCACAAGATGGAATATACACGATCTGCTATAATAACGGATAAGCAGATAAAGCGAATATGGAACAAAGCCCGCTCTAACTTAAGAGCAAGCTTAGAAAAATCCAGAAGATACCACGAGAAAGGTAATCATAGCAATTCAGTCAGGTACCAAGTAGGTGACTTAGTAATGTACAAGACTCACCCCATTAGTAGTGCGATTGATAAGACCACCTCTAAACTATCATTCCGATGGTGTGGCCCTTACCAAATCCAGAAGTACCTAACTCCCGTTACCGTAGCCCTGTGCGAACCTGTAACTCAGAAATATGTGCGGAGAACTCATATTTCACAGCTAAAGTTGTATAAGAAGAAGAGACGGAATAGTATGACCCGAAATAGAAAAGGGAATATTAGGCAGTAAAGAAAATTATATTTCTGAAACCACGTGAAAAAAATGTAACACGTAGAGTTTGGAAACGAGGCCTGATCAACCTGAGTTCAAGTTCTGCAAAGCATACATTAATGAATACTCATTAACTAGATGGGAACTAACACTCATTAACTACATGAGTTACCTAGCACTCACAGAAGACAAGATAGAATTCTAAATAGTAAAGATTTAGAAAGTTACTCTACAGAAGAGAGAGTAAGACAATCAGAAACAAAAAAACCGGTAGTAGATTTAAGTGATAGAGATAAGAAAGAGTTTGTGTTTTAATTGTGTAAATATTAAGTGTAAATAGTATGTATAAAAAAAAAGGTAGTTAATAAGAATATATAAAGAATACTGTGTTGTAACTATATGAAATAACTATGTGGACAACGTTGTAAAGTGTCCAACAACTATGTGAAAGAAATTACATACACTGACCCCATTCATACTCCAAGTCCCCAGTAAAAAAAAATTTAAAAATTTAAACCGTAACGTGCAAATTAAGCGGTGGAGTATGTGACGATTTAAATTGTAACAATAATCATAATAATAAAAAATTTTAAAAATTAAGGTTGCGAGCCATTAAGCCATTTAAATCTCACTATAATAATATAAAAACCTGTATGTACTCAGTATGAGAGGAAGAAGTAATTAATAAGCCCAAAGAAACTTAAATAAAAAGACAAATTGTAAATAGTTATTATTGTCGTATTTAACCCTTTGGTGTTATCAGGCGGTGACCTGTTAATTCCGGACTCGACATGTCTCCCGAGTCGTCTGTAATTTAGAATAAGATAAAAAAACCTAATGTTAATAATTAAAAATCTGAAGACACAGATAGTCGCTAAAACAACTTATTTAAATTATGTATATTTATTTAGGGATAGTTTGTATAAATAAAAAGTGTTTACTTAAAGAGAGACAGGGACTATATTCTCGCGCAGTAATTGCCCCTCTACCATTTGTTAGGTACCAGTCGAAGGGAGCAGAATTTCGCTCTCTCGCTATGTTGACTTCATACAGTGAAGACGTACGAGCAAAAGCTCTAACACTATGTTGCCGATACTTTTGTTTTACTTTAATATTGTATTCAAGAAATTGCTGCTGAAAGCATATGTTATGTATTAATCAGTATAGTTATGTGAGACTTAACTTATAACACGAAATATAAAAATGGTGTAAAACAAGATGACTGCTAACTTCAAGAACTAACAACACTTCCAACATCATACCTGGAGATGTGAACTACCAGAACTTACAAACTCTAGTAGACCCGACAGAATATGCAGATCAGGACATCCGAGAATCTACAAGTACCATCGTAGAAGGTTCAATCTACCCTGCGGACTTTTGAGCCCTTTAATGACGAAGACCAGACCGAGATGATGACGGCGCTATTAAGGATTCCCAAGACGGACACCCCAGGACGAGGTTTCTGCATACCAATTTAAAGGTGACTCGATAGCCTGTCTATCGAGGGTTACTAATATTTGTTACACAACACACTTAAAAGAGACTTTTCAGAGACTATTAACTTTGTAAAGATTAAAAGATTAAATCTAAGAGTTTTAATGTAACTATTCAAACATCATACGTTGTAACAGTTTATATGTTAATGTATCGTAGTATAATTCAAGTAATAATACCATTCTTCAAATGGTTATAAAAAAGGAGGTCTTGCAAGCTAATATCATGAATTAAGTATAACTAAATAATATGAATTTAATGACTAAATGCCGAAGGTTACCCGGATCCGAGGTATAGCTAAATAGAATCAATTTTGATCCCAAAGTTTAAAGAAAGCATTCAAATAACTTTAGTTTAATTCGTAATTTCATGGGATCTGTCAGTAAATGTTTTTAAATGTTAAATAATAAAGAGAAGTCGTCTTGTCACACACATATAATGAGTGCGTAAATCAATAGTATACCTTCCCTTGTTTCCTTACACAGTTAGTAAGTAAATTTGTTAAGTTAATTATTTGTGGATACATTTCGTTACAACGTAGGCAGCCCATCTAATTGACGGAGCTTAGTTAAGATGGGTTCCCTGGATTTGTAACGCGGCGATACGTTACACACGAATTATGGCTCAGGTCCCGATCGCTGGTTACAAATTTACAATTACAGTTTGTACGGTTAACACGACAGTTTTACCTACGAAATATCGGTTAACGCGAATTATGGCTCAGGTCCCGATCGCTGGTTACAAATTTACAATTACAGTTTGTACGGTTAACACGACAGTTTTACCTACGAAATATCGGTTAACACGAAAAAGTTTTGTTAAACAATTTTTTCCTGGCTTTTCCATAGCTGGATAATAAATAAATCCATGCATGGACTCTCCAAAACAGGCACGTTAAAAACTGTGAAAGTGGTGGTAGTGCCGACGAACTTGACACGGAAGATTTACGAGCTCTTACCGCTACCGATATGCTTTCCCTGCTGAGCCGTGTTCGTTGACATTTGGTAGCCAACTCGGAAGGTGAAACGTTTGACGACAGTGATAAATTACAACACTTTGTTGAAAATAAAGCAACACAGAATTGTGTGCAAAAGAAAATGGCGGACTATGTTATAAAGAACTGAACGTTTTCACTATAAGAACTTTAAAAGACATACTACATTAGTGTACAAGAAAACCTAAAAAAGACTAAGTTAAAAACAGCTACAGTGGGTGTACACTAAATTTTAAGAAAAATTAACCATATTTTTTTTGCAAAAATTAAACAGAAATTACTAGGAGGATAAATAAAATGTTTATCCTTCTGAAAATTCTTTATTGCTTTATTTTACTGCACAGTACAGTAAGTAACCTATAGTGTTTGTAAACTTATCTCACTTTGTTTCACTTTTTCTCCGTTTAACACGAAATTTGGTTAACACGAAAAAACAGCTGTTCCACTGTATTTGGTCGGCCGAATCAGATTAATTGTTTATTCCTGGTGCCAACTATAACAATATGGAAAATAATAAAAACAGCATTCATTACACGTTTAATTCCAATCAGGCTACAGCGCGTATCGAGCTCTCGCCTCCTCAGTTGACTTCTTCCAGGCGTCTCGGTTCATTGCTTCACTCTCAAACGTCTAACATCTAACATCCTTTTAAAATCATTTGTTATTATTACTATTTTATGGTCATGTGTTCACATATTATCTACAGTTCTGTTGCTCTATCTGTTGAAACGTCCTTTCCTTTATCCCAACAACACTTTCTACCATAAAGGAAGTAATGTTTTAATATTATTATACTTCGAGTAGGAAGTAGTCGCTATATTTAAAGTTCAGTTTAATCTTTCATTCGGTCATTCGGGTTTGTATTTTCCCCTCCTACAGCTTATACGGAGACGTGTAATTACAGAAAATATGCCATAAAAAGCGAAGCCTCTTCTTAGATGAAACACACGAGTGAAAGTAATTTCGAGAAGATGGTTTGTTGAATCGGCAAATGAGTGGAGAAAATTTGTTGTTAATTTCACGAAGTAGTATCGCATCGGTGGTTCAGTGGTAGAATGCTCGCCTGCCACGCGGGCGGCCCGGGTTCGATTCCCGGCCGATGCATGCTGTTTTATTTTTCTTATAGGCCTACTTCAGGCCCACTACTCCAGCCCAAAAGCTTGAATAATCTCACAATGATAATTTTGTTGTTGGTAGAATTCTGAACTGTTTGAGACGCCAGAACCGCTTGTTCGCCGTAGCAATGTAATAATACAGAGTTATGTACAGGCTTATAATACATAGTTATAATACAGAGTTATATACAGGCTTATAATATAGAGTTATATACAGGCTTATAATACAGAGTTATATACAGGCTTATAATACAGAGTTATATACAGGCTTATAATACAGAGTTACTAAAATTGTAAAAGCAAAGCCACTGAGGTTTGTGGCTTACTAATACGCTCCAAACACATTAAAGATCAATTATGTATCGCAAAAAATGCTTTTACAGAGGAAAGAAAAGTGCAACAGATCCAGTGGCAATACCACTTGTCTTTAGAACAACCTACAATTGAGTATCGTCCAGCTTGGAAGTAAGTCGGATTATCATTATCTTTTCAGTAGTAATGAATGCAATGCTGTAATCTTAAAAAATGTGGACAATGAAAGATATTATAGGAAAAGTGTTAAGTCCAAATAATGTGATATTTCTGTTTGAGGAGACGGTTGGTTCGGAAGGGTAAGGGTACGACGAACGCTTGGTTAAGGGAAATTGTAAGAATTACGAGGATTGCTCAATATAAACACGTTTAGAGGATGTAAAGCATTTTTTTATTCAACGATTTTAAAAGAAGTCTTCATTCACATTAAGGCATGAGTCCCACTGTTGCACTAATCTGTAGATTCCCTGCTAGTAAAATTCTTGCGGCTGTTTGCGGAACCATTTGCTAACAGCAAACTCCATCCTTTTAGTGATTTTTTTTTATTGGATAAAAACATGATAATCGCACGGGGACAAGTCGGGACTGTATTATCTTCATGTATTACGATTTGTAAGGAAACTGGTACGCTGTTCACCAATCTTCACAGTACTGTGGCAAAAGATTCTTTTTTGGACTAACGTACCAGTTGTCTTACAAACTGAAGATGATGGGGCCGGATCGTCCGTTTCAAATAACAGCATTGTATCACAGTCTAATAACCCGGAAATTAGTCAGAATATTATAACTTTTTAAACTCCTTTATTTTTAACTTTTAATATCGGTTGTTGAATTTATGGTACCTATGTTCATAGATCGCCAGTGAAATAATTTACTAATTTACTATATCTAGCAGAACATAACTTTTGAAGTAAAACATCTTTCATCTGGACTCATACAAATTACAAGAGTTAGTATGAGAGTCTCAGACGCGCCACTGAGGATGCAACATATAGTAATGTCTCATTGCTTAACGAAAAGAATTACCAACAGAATTATCACTGTTGCACACCACTATAGAAAAATTATTCCGATTAGCGCTTTCAAGCTTCTCAGCTCATCGTCAGATCGGAAATCTGACACATGTTTGTGATAACTCAGATCGTCGTCAGATCGGAAGTGATAATTCTGTTTGTGATTATAACCACTAACACAACTTTCTTAATTAAACGTCTGAAAAGATTAGTCCGTCCGGGACGTCTAGCCTCGCGGTCGGCATGTAGGAGAATGATGAACTGCCGAGACCTGATTACACTGCAGACAACAGCTTTATTATCAACATCGATAACACTGCGACTTCAGTAATGAATACATAACAGATATGGAAAGGATTAACCCACTATCTAACAGCGATTCACGTGAGGCGTAAACAGTAAGCGGCTACAGAAACTTTCATGATTATGTTATTATTTCCGTGTTGTTACATATTGCTACGATTGTTTACATACATTATGATGAAGACAAAGTAAAATAGAGTTAAAAGACTTATGTTTGTGACGAGAAAGATGTTTTTGTCTTATACAGTGCAATGAGTAATCTCTCCGGGAATAGCCATTATACAAAGTTTGTATGTTATAATCTGCCGTTGTGGTATCTGTCAATGCGCCACGACTGTAATAATAACAACCAATAGGGCTGTGCTTCCGCATCGTGTCTCAACTGACGTTTGGTACAAACTATTGTCAGTAGTCAAAAGGCGAGTTACTCTACGTATATTCAAAACATACCATTGTGTCTGCGTTAGTAATAGCGATGTTTTTAAGTTGCACGTCGCACATGTAGCCAGTTTATGTAGTTATAGTGTGTGTGTGTGTGTGTGTGTCAGGGGCGGATTAAGCGGCTGGCAATCCTGGCGGCCGCCAGGGGCCCCGAGATCGATAGATTCCTAGTTAAAAACTGCCACAACAGAAAAGCGAAAGATGCAATATTTAAAATTATTCACGTATTCTACATATAAACGCAAAAGCCAAAAGCGAAAGACTCGTAACTAAAACTGTTAATTTATTATCTACATCAAGTATACTATAATGTCAAATATACATCTTAGTAATAAGAAGTGATTGATTTTTACAAATCTCTTAGCAGTATGAAAAGTTGCATTTGAATCATTTTAAATAAATTTGTCAAAGAGAAAACAAGACGCAAATTCATATAGAAAACATTTTTTAAGCACTTAGGTAACTTAGTTACTGTTAAATTTTTTGAATAAATTTCTGATTTTTCTTGAAACATTGAGTTTTATTATTAGCTACGTATTGCTGGTTTAAGCAAGTCATTAAAGTCTAATACTGAAATCTTTCCGAAAAAGCTATCACTTCCTTACACTATTTTTTTTGTTTTGGCGCTTGGGTCTAGGGGCCTCGAAATTTTTACCGCAAGGGGCCTCCCCAATCGGCTTAATCCCCCTCTGGTGTGTGTGTGTTAACTATGCCGTTAGATCGAAACAGGTTTCGCAATTTCGAATCTAGATTTTAGAAAAATAAAAAAAATAAAAAAACCGAAAGCAGAAAGAGCTTTCCAAATCTTTTGCTTAGTGTATCTCGTGATAAGAACATTAAATAATAAAACAACATTGTCCTACTTGAGCTTCAAACATTGTAATTACAAGCTAACTTGGTCATCATCATAATCATGACCGTTATCGTCGTCGTCGTCATCATCATCATCATCATCATCATCATCATCATCATCATCATCATCATCATCATCATCATCATCATCATCATCATCATCATCATCATCTACAGGGATTAAACCAAGGATGGTTTGTTCCTGTCTCAAACAGGCAAAGATTAGAGTGGTCACTCCAGCGCTTCCTCGGACGTCCCATACCTCTCCGTCACTTCGGCTTATAGTTCCATAGTTGTTTGGGGATGCGGCAGTCATGAATTCGGCAAAGATAATCATACCAATTCAGCCGATACTCGGCAATCCTGTCGAGTATACTCATAATTTTCAGTTCCTGCCGTTTATCTGTGTTTATTCTACGATCATGGAGAGTATACCCTGCCACGTGCTTGAGAAGTCTCATTTCAGCCGCTTGCATACGACTGGCCTGGACTGTCGCTAACTTGGTAAATTTAATTTTAATTTGATGGGGATAATTTTTCCTAAAATTTTTAGACGGCGTTATATAAAAGTGGGGAGACAGTTCGGTGGTGGGGGCGGGGGAGGCAGCAAGGTGGATTATAGGGGCCAGTAAATAAATCCGTATCCGTCCCTGCGGCGGCTGAGGGCAGATCTATATTTACGCGTTTTTCATACGACGAGAGTTAAAAGAATCGAATGTTCCGTTTACAAACAGCTTGCATGAACTACTTTAACAGACTACGTTAGTGAAAGTAACGTGAGAAGATGATTCGCTGAATGAGTGACTGGAGAAGATCCTGTGTCGAGATTACACGTTATCAAGGCATCGGTGGTTCAGTGGTAGAATGCTCGCCTGCCACGCGGGCGGCCCGGGTTCGATTCCCGGCCGATGCATGCTGTTTTTATTGTTTTCTCATTCTACGGTACTCCCAACAGCCGCATCAAAAAACTATTTTTATAATTGTAAATTTTTAAGCGAAAAAACGTATCTAATACTACTGGCATCCACCACCATTGTCACCGTTTCTCTTGCCGTTTGAAATCTAAGTCCGTCTTCATCACTTTATAATAATAATCGACGCAATTTATAATAATTAAAACGAAAACATATCCCAAAAATTCGTATACTACAACACTTTCACAAAATGCACAAAACAAGTATAAATGTTTCGAGTTCTATTTTTTATTAATCTACGCACACACAAATTAAAGAGCAGTTTTACACAAATGTTATTTCCAAAGAGAATAGAAACGTGCAGTGGAGGTAAATAATAATGATCCGTATTTTTGCTTACTTAAAAGTGGCTGTCGTTCAACTTTGAGAAATTGATACCTTTAAATGTAGGCCTATATAGACTATACGTCCGGTGTATATGTCTGTCATATTCTAGAAAGACGCTTAGAAATGAACACGAAAGTGTACCTTACATTTAATAGCCTAGACCAGAGGTTGCCAAATTTTTCAGTCCGCGGACCCCTCCTCCAAATAATTTAAAAATTCACGGACCCCGTCTGAGTTCTGAAATAAAACAAAGAGTAAATGTGATAGAAACTCTTATATTTTAATTAAAATGTATTCAAATCAAAATTCTCTTAACTTGCAAAATTATAATATTAATGATATCAAACATAGTTTAATGTAACCAATGAAACTGTTGTAATCAAGTAATCATGTCTCAAAAATAAATGATAAAAATTTGGCAATATTGACAACAACATCACATAAATAGATTACAGAGAGAGAGAGAGAGAGAGAGAGAGAGAGAGAGAGAGAGAGAGAGAGAGAGAGAGAGAGAGAGAGAGAGAGTGGATGAGTGAGAGTGAGGGGGGAATAAAACTAAATAACTAAGAGATGGCAAATTTAAAAGTTAGGTTTGTCTGTCGTGTTATAAGGCATACTATGGTTTTGTAGAACACGATAGAGGGAAAGATAGTGTGAAGGAAGATAAGAGGATGGGCTCTGAGGAAATGCTTAGATGTTATGAAGGGCTTGACTGGTTAAGGACGTAGAGTCTGGTTAAGGAGGACAAGGCGTGCCCTTCAGATAATGAATATTCCAGCGAAATTTTGTGTTAATTTGACAACAATAACCAGTATTTTCTGTTTCTGCGAAAGGTCAGGTAAAATATTCTGACTACGCAAATTCAGTATACATTGCCACAGAATCAATATTAATTAGCTATTATAACTTCCGTTAATAATTTATAACGAATAATATTCAATGACTACTACTACTACTACTACTACTACTACTACTACTACTACTACTACTACTACTACTGCTACTACTACTACTGCTACTACTGCTACTACTACTACTACTACTACTACTACTACTACTACTGCTACTACTGCTACTACTGCTGCTGCTACTACTACTACTACTACTACTACTACTACTGCTACTACTGCTGCTGCTGCTGCTGCTGCTACTACTACTACTACTACTACTACTACTACTACTACTGCTGCTGCTGCTGCTGCTGCTACTACTACTACTACTACTACTACTACTACTACTGCTGCTGCTGCTGCTGCTGCTGCTACTACTACTACTGCTACTACTAATTATACTATTTTTGTTTTTAATGCCACTGTGGATTACGTTTGGTTCAATTGGTTCCTCCCTTCTTCTCCTCTATCTTCCTCCTCTCTCACATATCCTTCATTCTTGATCGATGTCTCTCCCTCCTTTCATCAGTCCAGATGGAACCTGTCTTCTTCTTGGGGTTTTCCGGAAAACCTGGGGCATTTTTAAATTTCTTTTTGAGTGGCAAGCATTCTTCAATGTCTTCTTGAGCAATCTGGGGAATTAGAATAATAATAATAATGATAATAATAATAATAATAATAATAATTTTTTGTATCTTTCCACTTGAAGACTAATAGGAATGTTAAATTAGATTTTATGGAGTAGCAATACTATAGACAAAAGCAAAGCAGTGATCTACAAGACAACTGTTGAGAGTGTAATGATATACTGAGCAGAAACGTGGACGACGAACGTACAACATGAGAAGAGGTTGTTTTTAACAGAGGTGGATTACTGGCTAAGAGATCCAGAATGGAAAGCGTGAGGAGTGAAACAATGAGGCGAATAATGAAAGCGGAAAACACGGTCGTGGAAGTGATTCTTCTTCTTCTGATAGTTGCTATCCGTTTCGGATGTTGGATACCATACAGACTATTTTAACTTTCTGTATGGAATAAGTCAGTTGTATTCATGCTAAGCCAGGTCCTTAAATTTCTCAGCCGTAATATTCTCGGTCACTGGAAGTGACAGAACAAAAAATATTGATGCGGTACGGGCGTATCAGTAAACTGGAAGACGGTAGAAGCTCCAAAACAGTGGGAGGAAGAAGAACAAGAAGAAGGGGAAACCCAGGAATAATGGATTTACTGTGCACAGAAGGATATGGATAAGTATGGCATTCAGTTAGAAGATACTCAAAGTATAGAAAAGGGAAACGGTGGGCAGACGTGGAGGAGACTTCTTCAAGGAAGATGAGGCACTTATTGTACACATTGTACCCACACAATGTAATCCGTGGCGGATTATCCATTACACTAGGATATGGAGGAGACTTCTTCAAGGAAGATGAGGCACTTATTGTATACATTGTACCCACACAATGTAATCCGTGGCGGATTATCCATTACACTAGGATATGGAGGAGACTTTTTCAAGGAAGATGAGGCACTTATTGTACACATTGTACCCACACAATGTAATCCTTGGCGGATTATCCATTACACTAGGATATGGAGAAGACTTCTTCAAGGAAGATGAGGCACTTATTGTACACATTGTACCCACACAATGTAATCCTTGGCGGATTATCCGTTACACTAGGATATGGAGGAGACTTCTTCAAGGAAGATGAGGCACTTATTGTACACATTGTACCATTATACCCATACAATGTAATCCGTGGCGGATTATCCATTACACTAGGATATGCTGCAGCACTGGGCACCAGGTCTTCAGCTGTCAGTAGGGGCACCATCCAGCCCTAAATCACAAGAACTTTTTGAAGATAATAAATTTGAAACAAAAAACAAAATCATAAAAGGATGCGTGCACACTTTTGGACGAGTTCGCTGTTATGTTTTTTATGTTTGAATAAAGACGATAGATTCCATGATACTACAGTTTTTCCGCTCAAAGTATGTATTTCCGAATATAAACATTGCTTGCCGTCTGCTTTTGACGATTCTAATCGGCTAATTGTGAATCTGAAAGATCATTTTCTGTATTAAAACGCATTAAGGATATATTGAGTTTAACTATGGGAGACTAGAGATTACCTTCTTTAGCAAGGTAGAATATTGACAGCGAGATACTTGAATCGCTCGATTTAGAACAAATTGTACAAGACTTTGTTAAGGCAAAATCACGAAAAAATGGATCGATCAGTATTTGTTAAGCTTAAGTACTAATATGCTCATTGTAATCACTATTTAGATAAATATTTGTTGTAATTTGAGATTTTAATAAAATAATTGTTAACTTTCGAAATTGTGTATGCCACTTATCAGTGTAAATAATGGATAAAAAGTTGAATTTTGAATCATTTGGGGGGGGCAGTCTAATGGCAGCATAGAGCACCACGTGCTTCTAATCCGCCCCTGGTTGTACCTGCTGGGCGCATCCTTTCTCATCATTTGTCTCCTCACATCTTTCGCGAGACTGCCTGTGCACTGTTTCCATGGCGTTAGAGGATCCCCGACCTGACAAACACCAACATAACGACGATCTTGTGAGGTTAGTCTTGATGGGTAGCTTCCTTCAGTGAGCGGTCCCAGTGAGCACCATCCTGCAGCAACCCAAGTGCTCTAGAAATCGACTCCCGCCACAGTTTTTAGGGCAGTGAATGCCGTGGAGGCTCGGATTTCGTGCAAGAGGAGGCGTAAGTAGTAGCACTGGTCGTCAGGATGGACAGTATACACTCTTCCCAGAACTTGGTTCTTCTTCACCCCTGGGTAACTTAGCACAGACGTCCCATGTACCCTCCTGCAGAATTTGATATACAAGAGAAGCCTTCCTTGGTTTTCTTTTCATCAACATCATCACCACCACCACCACCACCACCACCACTCCAAGGACTAGGCATTAGAGCTGTCCGGAACCCATCTCCTCTTCGGTCTACTGAGACCTCTCTTCCCAATAGGGTGAAAACCCAAGGCAGCCACAGGTAGGCGCATATCAGGAATGCGATTCAAGTGTTCAAACCATCTCCTTCTGGGGTCTTCAATCTTCTGGTGCAATGATACAAAGTTTAAATCGCGTCTAATATCCTCGTTCCTTCTCCGATCCAAGAGAGAACAACATTGCGTCCATCTTAGAAATTTCATTTCGGCTGCTTGCACGTCCCTTTTACCAAGAGTCCATATCTCACTAGCATACAGGAATGTGGCGGACAGCCACAGGTTTATAAATTTTTATTCGGGTATCCTTACGTGGTTTATTTTTCAGGTACCTATGAATCGTTCCACAGATGCGTCTAAATCTTCTCATTTCATGCGTTTCTTTTCATTAATCTTTAATTTCAATTTATCCAACGTTGTTGTTAATACTGCCAAATTTTCACCATATATTTTTGAGACGTGATCTCCGAGAGACGTGGGTCGTCCGAGGATGAGATCGGTGCGGAACAGATTTATATAACCTAATCTTTGAAGAGGAGAAGAAGAAGAAGAAGAAGAAGAAGAAGAAGAAGAAGAAGAAGAAGAAGAAGAAGAAGAAGAAGAAGAAGAAGATTATTGTGTTTGCCTCCACTTCTCGTTTGTACTATCTTTAGACACAATACATAATTGCTCTTTAATTTGTTTATACATTCATAAATGATATCTATAAATGGTTTTTTGAGGCGGCTGTTGGGGGTACCGTAGAATGAGAAAACAATAAAAACAGCATGCATCGGCCGGGAATCGGACCCGGGCCGCCCGCGTGGCAGGCGAGCATTCTACCACTGAACCACCGATGCCTTGATAATGTGTGATCTTGACACAGGATCTTCTCCAGTCACTCGTTCAGCGAATCATCTTCTCACGTAACTTTCACTAACGTAGTCTCTGAAAGTAGTTGATGCAAATTGTTTGTAAACGAAACATTCGACTCTTTTAACTCTTGTGGTGTGATAAAAGTGTAAGTACAGATCTGCTATCAGTCGCCGCGGATCCGGATGCGGACTTATTCACTATAATTCCACTTATTCGCTGGCTCCTGTAACCCAACATACTCCATCCTCTCTATAAAACGAAACTGTATTTACAACCCACTTCGATATAATGCCGTCTTGAAATTGTAGGAAAAGTTAGCGAAAGGCCTCACGCCAGTCGTATGCAAGTTGCTGAAATGAGATTTCTCAGGCACGTGCAGGGTATACTCTCCATGATCGTGGAAGAAACACAGATATACGGCAAGAACTGAATATTAAGAGTATACTCGACAGGATTATCCAGTATCGGCTGAATTGGTGGGAACATCTTTGCCGAATGGATGACTGCCGCATCACCAAACAACTGTGGAACTATAAGCCGAAGGGTCGGTGAGGTGTGGGACGTCTGATGAAGCGCTGCAGTGACCAGCTCTAATGCTTGCCTATTTGAGACAGGAACAAATCATCCTTGGTTTAATCCTTGCAGACGATGATGATGACCAAGTTAGCTTGTAATTATAATGTTTAAAGCTCAAGTAGGATAATGTTGTTTTATTATTTAATGTTACTTAACGAAATACGAAACGAAGATACACTAAGCGAGATACACTAAACGAAAGACTTTGAAGTACTTTCCGTTTTCGTTTTTTATCCTTTTTTTATTTTTCTAAAATCCAGACTCGAAATTGCAAACCCCGTTTCGATCTAACGGCATTGCTAACACACACACACACACACACACACACACACACACACACACACACACACACACACACACACACACACACACACACACACACACACACACACACACACACACACACACACACACACACACACACACACACACACACACACACACACACACACACACACACACACACACACACACACACACACACACACACACACACACACACACACACACACACACACACACACACACACACACACTCTCTCTCTCTCTCTCTCTCTCTCTCTCTCTCTCTCTCTCTCTCTCTCTCTCTCTCTCTCTCTCTCTCTCTCTCTCTCTAACCATATAAACTATCTATACATGTGCGCGACGTACTAGTTAGAAACAATTTAGAGCTAACTAACGCAGAGACAGTTGTATGATTTGAATATACGTAGAGTAACCCGCCTTTTGACCACTGACAGTAGTTTGTGCAAATGCTACTTGAGACACGAGGCGGAAGCACAGTCCTATTGGTTGTTATAATTACAGTCGTCGCGCATTGACAGATACCATAACGGCAGATTATAACATACAAACTTTGTATAATGGCTATTCCCGGAGAGATTACTCATTGCACTGTACAAGACAAAAACATATTTCTCGTCACAAACATAAGTCTTTTAACTCTATTTTACTTTGTCTTCAACACAGTACACTGCAACAATCGAAGCAATATGGAACAACACGGAAATAATAACATAATCGTGAACGTTTCTGTAGCCGCTTACCGTTTACGCCTCACGTGAATCGCTGTTAGTAAGTGGGTTAATCCTTTCCATATCTGTTATGTATTCATTACTGAAGTCGCAGTGTTATCGATGTTGACAATAAAGCTGTTGTCTGCAATGTAATCAGGTCTCAGCAGTTCGTCTTTCTCCTACATTTCGAGCACGAGACTCGAACTGCTCGATGCACTAATCCATTAGTTTAAACGAGGAACTGCTAAGTTGCATCTTCGGTGGCTGGTCTGAGACTCGTAGAAGCATTCTTGTAGTTTGTATGAGCCCAGATGAAAGACGTTTTACTTCAATAGTTGTTTTGCTAGATATAGCACAGTAAATTATTTCGCTACGTAAATTATTACTGTGGTCAAAAAAAAAAAAAAAAAAACTTTTGCCAAAGTCTTGTGTGGAAAGTGGTGAACAGCGTATCAGTTGCCTTACAAATCGTAACACAGAAGATGGCCTCCATTGGTGGGGCCGAAACGTCTGTTTCAATCAAGGACATCGAAACACGGCCTAATATCCCGGGAATGAGTCAAGGACATGGAAACACGGCCTAATATCCCGGGAATTAGTCAAGGATATGGAAACACGGCCTAATATCCCGGGAATTAGTCAAGGACATGGAAACACGGCCTAATATCCCGGGAATTAGTCAAGGACATGGAAACACGGCCTAATAGTCCGGCAATTAGTTAAGGACATGGAAACACGGCCTAATAGCCCGGCAATTAGGCAAGGACATGGAAACACGGCCTAATAGACCGGCAATTAGTCAAGGACATGGAAACACGGCCTAATAGCCCGGCAATTAGTCAAGGACATGGAAACACGGCCTAATAGCCCGGCTATTAGTCAAGGACATGGAAACACGGCCTAATAGCCCGGCAATTAGTCAAGGACATGGAAACACCGCCTAATAGCCCGGCAATTAGGCAAGGACATTGAAACACGGCCTAATAGCCCGGTAATTAGTTAAGGACATGGAAACACGGCCTAATAGCCCGGCAATTAGGCAAGGACATGGAAACACGGCCTAATAGCCCGGCAATTAGGCAAGGACATGGAAACACGGCCTAATAGCCCGGGAATTAGTCAAGGACATGGAAACACGGCCTAATAGCCCGGCAATTAGGCAAGGACATGGAAACACGGCCTAATAGCCCGGGAATTAGTCAAGGACGTGGAAACACGGCCTAATAGCCCGGCAATTAGGCAAGGACATGGAAACACGGCCTAATAGCCCGGCAATTAGGCAAGGGCATGGAAACACGGCCTAATAGCCCGGCAATTAGGCAAGGACATGGAAACACGGCCTAATAGCCCGGGAATTAGTCAAGGACATGGAAACACGGCCTAATAGCCCGGCAATTAGGCAAGGACATGGAAACACCGCCTAATAGCCCGGCAATTAGTCAAGGACGTGGAAACACGGCCTAATAGCCCGGAAATTAGTCAAGGACATGGAAACACGGCCTAATAGCTCGGCAATTAGTCAGAATATTAACAGAGTTGACGCCGACCGTGAAAACCTAAGATACATTTAAAATAGTTAAGAATAAGAAATTCTCTCTCTCTCTCTCTCTCTCTCTCTCTCTCTCTCTCTCTCTGTTATATTTCAGTGATTTTACTTTATCTTTAGCATAATGTACGTAAAAAATCATAGGAATATGAAGCAACACGGAAGTAATAACATAATCAAGAAAGTTTCTTACCGTTTACGTCTCACGTGAACTGCTGCTAGACAGAGGGTTAATCCTGTTCACATCTGTTCCCTATACAGAATTGAAGTCTCAGTATCAGCAGTGTTGACAGTAAAGCTGTAAATGAAGTTGTCTGCAATACAATTAGGTGTCAGCAGTTTATCTTCCGAGCACGAGGAAATCGCTCATTTCACGCATTGAGAGTCACTGGACCAGTTACGAGGATAGTTCAATAGAAACAAGTTTAGAGGCTGTAAAGCATTTTTTATTCAACGGTTTTAAAAGAAGTCTCCATTAACATTAACGCATGAGTCCCACTGTTGCACTAATCTGTAGATTCCCTGCTGGTAAATTCTTGCGGCTCTTTGCGGAACCATTCGCTAACAGCAAACTCTACCTTAGCGTCCGATTTAAACCGCCGTCCTTTGAATGATTTCTTTAATGGGTCAAAAATACGATAATCGCACGGGGACAAGTCACGACTGTAAGGTGGATGTTGTAAGACTTTCCACTTCATACGACCAAGCAGATCTTGAATCGTCTGGGCTACATGGGGTCGAGCATTATCATGCAGAAGAATTACACCATTTGTGAGTTTCCCGGGACGTTTATTCTTGATGCTGATCCGTAAGCGTTTTAAGCTGTCTGCATATCGCTCAGCATTGATGTTGACATTCTTTAAAATCTAAGAGCAGCACACCCATTTAAAGAATTTCCATTGGCTGTCGCCCCCAAACCGGCCAAAAACTGAATAACGGCACGCAGATTATCTTTGGATGGATTTTCTATTACAGATGCCATTTTTCAACCCAGTCACAACGCTTAGAAAATAGTAAACTGCAAATATTTTTGACAGACGCGTCACTAGTACTTAAACAGACAATATAAACAAATAAATCCCGTTGCCATGGCGACGAAGTCACGGCTGGGCAGACGTGTTTCTATTGAACAATCCTCGCAGATGCTACAAGTTGATCCTCCTGTTTCAGTTGCTATTGCTATTTCATAGTGAAAATCGGATCTTGATGTAAAATTATGGTACATGTCTTTCATTCATATGGATTTATTCTTTAAACTATAAACAAACAATCAGTGTGACTACATAGTGACGGTCACAAACTGTGCAGTGTTTAGTTAGCCCCTGCTACACGTTTGCCGGCCACTTTATTTACGTACTTGTAACTGCTTTGCCTGCTACACAGGCACTGAAAAAAAGACAACTTCACTAACGATTCAAAACAGTAAAGGAGACAAGAATGTAAATTTATCATTTGCCCTGATGTAAAACGAATTACTTTGTAACTTTAAAGTTGAGAACCCTTCATTTTGTAATTTATAATTTCTACTACTACTACTACTACTACTTCTGACGACAACGACAACAACAACACCAACAACACCAACAACAATAATAATAATCCTTAAATTCGTAGTGACTGTCAATCAATGAATTTTTCCGGATGTCGTAACAGCTCAGCAACAATTGTCCTGATGATGAAAATAAATATTGTAGAAACGTCGACACAAATAATTTAAAATTTGTGTTATTTTTTTTGACCGATCCTCACAAACCCTTCACTGGAAAATAATAATTATACATATATAATTGTTTATATATTGCAACAGAACACAGGATGATAAGATGTGTTGTTTAAATCAGAGCACATGGATGACGAGCATTTTCTTGTTTAAATTGGTTTTATGTAATATTTTGTCTTTTAGTCGTAAGTTTTGTATTTAGAAATGGATAAGCATGTAGGGTATATCAAACTCTTCATAAAAAGGTGTTCTATATTGTCATGTATTTTTTGTGTGAATTTGTGCGCGTGTGCGGGTGTGATAATGTGCGATCGCTATAGCTTCAGTGGTAGTTAACCGATTGACATGAAACTTTGACAAGGAATTATTTAGGTAAATAGCTTCAATTTGTGTATACTCTGAGGTTCACAACTTTTTTAGAAATATGTTTTTTTTAAGTGAAGAAAAACTCAATTGTAACTCTTATCAAAGATAGGGTAATAAAATTCGTAGATAATTTCCATGCAGGCCTTTGCTAAATTATACAAAGTTTTTCATGAAATTTGTATATCTGTTTGTTCCATCAATCATGTGACTTGAGCTTAGCCTATCAGAATACCACTAAATTCAGTGAGATTCATTCGTTGTAGAGTTAGGATGGACACAGTCTGTCTGTAGAAGTTGCAAGGGGAAGTTGTGCCCGGTGAAGAGAGTTGTTCTCTTACGAACGTAGATAATATCATATATAAAATAAACCTTGGTAATTCTTAACGAAGTTTTGCGTTAAGAACCGAGTGGGTAAAATATTTAGATAAAATTTAAAATATAATACAGTGCTGTTTTCGTGTAAGTTAAGATATCCGCTTAGGGAATTTAAAGACACTTCAAGATATCGTGGAAGGTGTACATTAAATGCACCGCATTAGTTAATACCCATATTAATACTGAGATTAAGAATATATAAAGTATAAATTAAAAATAAACTGTACGAGTGAAATTTATAATCATTGTGAGTGAACAATTTATGAAGAAACTAATTAATATTAGCAGTCAAACATAACAACGAGACTCATTGAAATATCGCCGCTGGAGCTGCCTGCTGGGTAGAAGAGGACGACGAGATTAAGAGGACGCCAGGACGAAGAGGACACCAGGAAGGAGTGACGCTGTAGAAGAGGACTACGAGACGAAGAGGACGCCAGGACGAAGAGGACACCAGGAAGGAGTGACGCTGAAGAAGAGGACGCCAGGACGGGAGCGACGAGAGGAGAGGAGGATGTTGCAGCAACAAAGTAAAATCGATTTATATTATCGAACAATACAAACAGTTATTTCTATTATCAATACATGACCATTTATAATACAATATACATCTTTAAAAACTATTTGTGTGTATAATAAATAATTTTTCATCTCCTCCATAATAGACTTGTTTGTGAATTTTACACACTCACTATATCCTTATTAGTATAATAAAATTTGATCTGTTGCAATATATATAAACATCGGTTTATAGCGTCTGTCGTCGCTATCCGATTTCCAGACTTTCTCACCAACATTTTTTGTCCTGACAATGTTCTTCTGTCAGATTCCTCGCACTTAGAGCTTAGGGTCTTCCCCTCTTCCTCTTCTCCGGGGGTAATCATTCCATTATCCTTTTTGGCAACCTTTCTCCTCCCATCCGTTTAACATGTCCAAACCAAATTAACTGTTTTCTTTCTATTCGTCTACTACTGCATGTTTCACATTTATCATTTCTCTAATCTGTTCATTTCTTATTTTCTCTCGCCTGGATACTCTGCATGACCTCCTTAGTGCATCACAGCTAGTATTTTCCTTTCGTCCGCTTTAAAATTTCTGCAAGTAAAATTTTATTAAATTATGTTATTGTATTTTCACCTGACGCACGTTTCACAGAATTATTCTTTTAGAGATACAGTCGAGAGGTACAGGTACAGAATTATTCTGTTAGAGATACAGTCGAGAGGTACAGGTACAGAATTATTCTGTTAGAGATACAGTCGAGAGGTACAGGTACAGAATTATTCTGTTAGAGATACAGTCGAGAGGTACAGGTACAGAATTATTCTGTTAGAGATACAGTCGAGAGGTACAGGTACAGAAACGTGCGTAATTCTGTGAAACGTGCGTCAGGTGAAAATACAGTAATACAATTTAATAAAATTTTACTTGCAGAAGTATTTATTATTTGAAGACATGTTCATTACGTCAACACTAAGTATGAATATTTTTCGTGTGTGATGGTGTCCGTTAGTCTGATCCAATTAAATCGACGGAAGCACGTCGTCATTCCAAAACCCTTCAGTGTTCTTTTGGCAGGTCGCATCAGGGGTCGGACTCGCGAAGCGCAAGTTGCAACTGGAAAGACGAGAGACTGTATTAGTCTTGTATTGTGTATTAACAGTTTTGTATTGCTGCTGGTTTTGTACGCAATTTTTGTATAAATACACAAAACAATATTTTCGTTGGTCACCGCTTAAGTTGATTCCGCTGCTTGTTCTTAGATAAAATATACGGAATAAATTGATGACTAAGAGTACAAAGTTGCAATCGAGATTTAATGCTGTCAAAACGCGTGCGGAAACCAGCAAAGCACCAATTCGTTATGCAAATGCAGTTACCGGTGTGTTCCATTTAAACAACGGCGCTACCTCTGGTTACTATTGTCTTACTACACGGTAGAATCCAATCTCCTCTCACCTCCTCGCGCTCTCTCTCTCTCTCTCTCTCTCTCTCTCTCTCTCTCTCTCTCTCTCTCTCTCTCTCTCTCTCTCTCTCTCTGTTGCCCTCTCTCCTTCTGTGTTCCTGTCTTTCAGTTTATTTTTCTCTCACTGAAGCGCGATAATCATGAGTACATTTTGGCTTCATCACTATATGTTTTCATTCTCTTATTTCCTCTAGTTTTCGCTAATTTTTTTACTCACAACCTTCTCAAAAATACCTTTACTTCATACACCTGCCGCCCTTTCGGCCTTTATTCCCGCCTCACTTTATGGACGATTCTTTTTGGTTGCCTGTCTAGCAGTGGCGTATCTAGAATTCGGCCTTGGTAGGGGGGTCCGGGGTCGGGTCGGCTTTATATAAAAAAAGAAAAAGAAGTTTAGACTAATCAGCATTAGTATCTTTAAAGTGGATTAAATCAGTCCCATTACAGTAAACGGTAATAACACTATATATATTGTAATGTTACATAAGATCACGACCACCAGGGTCCCAAACAACCAATAATCCAACAATAACAAATCATAAGAAATGCTACAGCCAAACTTTAAGGTTAATCACCAAGATAAATAGAAACTAACTTTAAGGGAATAAAGAATACATCGTTAACAAACTGATGAAGATGTTCAAAGAAATAATGACAATGACTGAGACGAAAAGTAATTAACTGACAACTAACCCAATAGATTAGGTAAAAATGAGAAAACCAAAGGCAGACAGAAGAAACTATGAGTGGAGTAAAGAAGAACACTACAAAGCCCAACTGGATACAAAACCAGCAAGAAGAATAAGATATGCCCTACACGAGACAAAAGAAGAATTCAGACAAGATGAATGGATCGTAACAAGAAAGCCCAGAGTAAAGGACAGAGTAATGATGAAGCCTGATGAACTAATATAAATAACTATGCCGACAACGAAAGCTTATAAAGTAAATAAATGAGATAAGGAATAAAGGTCAGGAGAGTGAAATAAAATTAGTAAAGGTATAAATTAACTGTGTATCTGGAAGAATAACAAAAATGAATCATATAGACCAGCCTTGTTAATAGAGAAAATGTAGGGATATTACTTATCGAATGATGTTAATAAATACTGTTTAAGAATGGGTAATAGAGACAGAAGGGTGTATAATAAACCTATTCTAATAAATAACATTAGTAATACTATAATAATGTGAAATAAAAAACATTGAAATCACCATAAAACAAACACATTGTTGTCAAACCAAGATAGGAACCATAACCTCACTACATGTGAGTTATGCACCTAAAACAAGAGAATTAAGTAACTAAATGCCTAATAATCCAATTTCTGTTGGAGGGTAATGAACCTAAATGTTAAAAAGGTACCACCAACACTAAATTAATGCATAGGAGAAGTAGAATTATATTGTAATTAGTATAAATACAAACAAATAAGTTAGACATTCTGAAGTTACCTAACAAATCTTACAAAAACTATAAAAGAGATGAGACATTAGTGTCAATAGAACCAGCAAGGTTCACAGTCACTTATATTATGTAAACCAATTGTAATTAGATTAAAATTATAACAAGATAATAGAAATTAGACATACTGGTATCTTGACACCAGATGCAAGAAGTTTTATTGTATATTAACAGAGAAGCAGGCGTTCAGGGCGTGCACCGCACGGGGGCGGTACGTTCGGGGGGGGGGGCGGCAAATACAGCGACCTCGTCATGTTCAAACTCATTCTCATTAATCAGTACAGCATTATGAATGTCATTACATTAAGTGTTTGCTTTCTTCACTTGTTCGCACGTAACGTACGTTGAGTGTTCACCGTTATTATATACGAGTTATTCAAGTAATTGTAACTAGTATTTCTGAGTCAATAATTAATGCTATTTCAACTAGTTAATGTCATAAATGTATTATCGGTGATTATTATATAAAATATTAGTGCGAAAAATCGTAAACATGGTAAGTACGGTTTCTTTATTTTACTAATAATAACTGTCCCTAATGATTGTCATATTTTTATTGCACATATCAGTCGCGAAGCTTTGAGTGTGCTCTACTGTCGCCTAAAAATTTTAGACCGATATACTCACATTTACTTGTCCCCACTATCTGTATTGTATAGTACAGTCCAATGCTATATAGGTTATACCATTACAAAGAGGATACTCTAATAAACAAGTTTAATGCAATTTTAAGTCATTTTAATTTAATATTAACACATAAAATATCGGTATGGAGAACCATACATGACTTCCATATTCTAAGATTTATAATCTGAAATATGCTTGCCTGCCAAGCACGATATATTTTCTAATATATACATAATTTACATTAAAATGAAAAAATTATAATTTTATTGCCTGGCAACAAAATTATTTTATTTTCAGCAATTACCATTGTTTGAAAAAGTTTAAATGAATTTTCAAGTACTTTACTCTTGTTAAAACGTAAAAGGTTGCAGGTAAACTACCCCTTCCCCTTAACCTATCTTCACCAAAATCTAATGGCCTTGAGTCCTCTACAATTCACTGACGTATGCAAAAAACTATTTGATTCTGTTTGAATTTGCGGCTGTTATCGTTTGCCATAGAAAATACGCTTGATAAAAAACGTTGCAGGTAAACTACCCCTTCCCCTCAACCGATCTTCACCAAAAACAATAGGTCTTGATTACTCTACAAATCAGGGCTGTATGCAAATAATCTTTTGATTCTGTTTGAATTTGCGGCTGTTATCGTTTGCCATAGGAAATACCCTTGTTAAAACATAAAACGTTACAGGTAAACTACCCCTTTCCCTTAACCGATCTTCACCAAAAACAATAGGCCTTGAGAATTCTACAATTCAGGGCTGTATGCGAAACATTATTTGATTCTGTTTGAATTTGCGGCTGTTATCGTTTGCCAAAAAAAAATTTCCCTTGATAAAAAAAAACCGTTGCAGGTAAACTACCCCTTTCCCTCATACCCCTTTCCCTCAACCGATCTTCACCAAAAACAATAGGTCGTGAGTACTCTACAAATCAGGGCTGTATGCAAAAAATTATTTGATTCTGTTTGAATTTGCGGCAGTTATCGTTTGCCATAGAAAAAAATCTACAGACACACACACACAGACACACACACAGACACACACACAGACACACAAACACACAGACACACACACAGACACTTTTCGGAAAACGACTTTTTTTCATGTTTTGAGTGTAGTAGAATCAGAATCTGCAATAATCTCGAACACGATTTTTTTTGCCATCACCATACTTCCATTCCTTAAGGAATATGGAAGTAAAATCAATTTAATTAAAAATAATTTTTGGTATCCGTTGGTCTGTTCGTATGTTCGTGTGTTCCTATGAACGTGAACAAGATATCTCCCGAAAAACGTAATGAATTCACTTAATTCTTTTTGGTTCAGTTCACTTCACAGTAGATCTGTTTCAGGAACCACAGAAGAGGAAAAAACTTTCTGAGGCTCAATTTCGACACCAAAAACGAGAAAAGGAGATACAGAAAGAAAAACTGGTAGGTTCTATTATGAAATTTTTAAACAAGCCTGAAAATAAGGAATGTCAAGAAATTCTTGACTCTGCCACAGCGTCGACGAGCACAGATCCCGAACCTATGGAAGTATCTGAAGAGAAAAAAATATGTTGCAGTCCTTCTTCAGATGGTGACTCTAGTGATACAAGAGAAGGTACTGCTGAAGAACCTATAAGCGGTACGTCGTCATCAGCGGTTTGTAGCAGTTTAACTAGTGTGATGTCCCGGGTTTGTGGCCTGTTAGTATTAATAGTGATCTTGTTAATATTTTACTTAGATGTGGTCCTGTACAGGTGCGTAACCACAGTTTTCCCATTAATGACGATGGAAGAAAATTTACTGACAATTACTATTACAGAAATCTTTCTAATGGCGAAAAAATTAATAGAGATTGGCTTGTTTATTCTATTTCAAAAGATTCAGTTTATTGTTTTTGTTGCAAATTTTTTGGTAAACCTGTAAGTAGTCTATCTGATTTGAACGGTTTTTCAGATTGGCAGCATTTATCATTAACTTTAAAAAGACATGAAACAAAGGTTTCCCACAATGAAAATGTGAAATCATGGGTGCAATTGAATAATATGCTACAAACTAAGACTACTGTAAATGAAATGCATCTGAGACTATTAGAATCAGAAAAAAAGCATTGGTGTGATCTAATAGAAAGAATTATTGCCGTTATCAAGTTTTTATCACGTCAATGTCTGGCTTTTCGGGGTTCATCGAAAACATTATTTGAGCATAATAACGGCAATTTTCTAAAAGTAATCGAAATGATAGCGTCTTTTGATTCAGTTATGCGGGAACATATTCGCAGAATTGAATCCTCGAAATCTGATTCAAGGCGTATGGCTCACTATTTAGGAGATCATATTCAAAACGAAATTATTGATTTACTCGGCACGACGATAACAAATTATATTTTGAACAAAGTCAGAGAATCGAAATATTTTTCCGTCATATTAGACTGCACACCGGATGTAAGTCACACGGAACAAAAAACAGTAATACTTAGACATGTTTATTTAAATAATACAAATAAAAAAGTAGAGGTATGCGAACAATTCATTGGTTTTTGTCCAATTACCAGTTCCACTGGCGAGGGTCTATTATATTTTGTTTTGAATTTATTTTCACAATTAAACCTCGACATTCAAAATTTGCGCGGGCAAGGTTATGATAATGGTTCTAACATGCGTGGAAAACACAACGGACGGATTGCAGAAAAAAATTTTGGAAATCAATAATCGTACATTTTACGTTCCATGCTCAGCTCATAGTCTAAATTTGGTAGTCATTGATGCATACGCACGAAACTATCAATATCTTCGACATAATTCAAGAAATTTATGTTTTCTTTTCATCGTCTACAAAAAGGTGGTCGATCATTTGCAAACATTTACCATATATAAAAATATCGGTATGGAGAACCATACATGACTTCCATGTTCTAAGATTTATATTTAAAATCATTTTAGAAATGAAATATTTCCATATAAACTAATTCTTTCTACTTACTGCTTCAGCCTTAACCACATTACTGTGGTCACTAACGTATACCACCTCACGTTATCGCACTCGATTTTCCCTGTTGATGGAAGTCGATGGCACTGCCGAAACGTCTGGTTTTGCAGAAAACTTTGGTCTTCGGCCAAACAGGACGGGAAGGAATTTTAACAACAAACTACTTCTGTGTTGCCGATAATGTAGTACATATATACAAAATTATCCCACATCAACTATAATCTTCATTTATAGAAAATTACCCCCACTCCGTTCAACTAGCCTCTTCATTTATAGATATTTCATCTACGTTTCTACAGTGGATTATTAAGATCTTCTTATCAGGATACTTTATTATCAAAATTAAGTACTTTACTCTTGTTACAACAAAAAATATTTCCGGTAAACTACCCTTTCCCCCTAACCGATCTTCACCAAAATCAATAGGCCTTGAGTATTCTACAACTCAGGCACATATGTAAAAAATTATTTGATTCTGTTTGAATTTACGGCAGTTATCGTTCTTCATGGAAAAAGTTCTCTTGTTACAACATAAAATGTTGCAGGTAAACTACCCCTTTCCCTTAACCGATCTTCACCAAAATCAATACGCCTTGAGTCCTCTACAATTCAGGTACATATGTAAAACATTGTTTGATTCTGTTTGAATTTACGGCAGTTATCGTTCGTCATGGAAAACGTTCTCTTGTTACAACATAAAATGTTGCAGGTAAACTACCCCTTTCCCTTAACCGATCTTCAACAGACCTTGAGTTATCTACAATTGAGGAAGGTATGCACAAAATTGTTTGATTCTGTTTGAATGAGCGGCAGTTATCGTTCGTCATAGAAAAAAATTACCGTTGTTAAAACATAAAATGTTGCTGGTAAACAACCCTTTTCCCTTAACCGATCTTCACCAAAATCAACAGACATTGAGTTATCTATAGCTCAGGAAGGTATGCAAAACATTATTTGATTCTGATTGAATTTACGGCAGTTATCATTCGTCATAAAAAAAATTACCCATGTTAAAACATAAAATGTTGCAGGTAAACTACCCCTTTCCCTAAACCGATCTTCAACAAAAACAATAGGTCTTGAGAACTCTACAATTCAGGGCTGTGTGCAAAACATTATTTGATTCTGTTTGAATTTGCGGCTGTTATTGTTTGCCATAGAAAAATATCGGTATGGAGAACCATACATGACTTCCATATTCTAAGATTTATATTTAAAATCATTTTCAAAATTAAATATTACCATACAAACTACTTCTTTCTACTTACTACTTCAGCCTTAACCACAGTACTGTGGTCACTAACGTATACCACCTCACGTTATCGCACTCGATTTTCACTGATGATGGAAGTCGATGGCATTGCCGAAACGTCTGGTTTTGTAGAAAACATTGGACTACGGCCAAATATCCCGGGAAGGAATTTTAACAAAAACTACTTCTTTGTTGCCGATAACGTAGTACACATATATATATATAAAAATATGCATAAAGTTAATGGCTTGTATAAGTTAATGATTGATCTCCATTAAGTAGTGCTCAAGTTTCCAAAGTTTTAATATTATGATGTCCGTAATTAAAACATCAGAGCAGGTTTAGTGTGAATGAGGGTACACCGTGGACAAAAATTTTCAACATTTCCTATTGAGCGTTGCTTAGAGTAAAGCTGCGAATCTACAGTGTATGTTTCACAGAACAAACACGCGAAAAAGAAGGAGCGCTCCGAAGTCACTCATGGACCCTCAGCATCTTACAGAGGGTTCATTCCCTAAAGACGAAAATTCTGTCTGTGAATCGTTCCTCTGTAAACACGTGCAGTTACACTGCCCAGAGATCCACAGGAAGCAAATTGATGTCCATCTTTTCGGCTTGCACGCGTTATGTTGGTGTGGGTTTCGGTACTTTCCATTTAAAAAGCGTGCAAATGTAAGAAAATAAACATGAGTGAGTACAGAAATAACGTGAATTGTGTGTGTGTGTGTGTGTGTGTGTGTGTCTCTTACCTGCCTTTTTATTGCTGTAGGCATAATAATAAAATGGAAACGTAAACATTAAATAACTGAGATATGCTTACCTGCCACGAACGCTATATTATTTTATACATGGAGGAGTTCAGTGACATACACACGTACAGAAGAATTATATATATAAAGATATTAACTCATACATAATTTACATTAAAATGAAAAAATTATAATTTTATTCCCTGGCAACAAAATTATTTTATTTTTAACAATTACCATTGTTTGAAAAAGTTTAAATGAATTTTCAAGTACTTTACTGTTGTTAAAACGTAAAAGGTTGCAGGTAAACTACCCCTTCCCCTTAACCGATCTTCACCAAAATCGAAAGTCCTTGAGATCTCTACAATTCAGGGACGTATGCAAAAATTATTTGATTCTGTTTGAATTTGCGGCTGTTATCGTTTGCCATAGAAAATACGCTTGATAAAAAAACGTTGCAGGTAAACTACCCCTTCCCCTTAACCGATCTTCACCAAAAACAATAGGTCTTGAGTACTCTACAAATCAGGGCTGCAAAACATTATTTGATTCTGTTTGAATTTGCGGCTGTTATCGTTTGCCATAGAAAATACCCTTGTTAAAAAAACGTTGCTGGTAAACTACCCCTTTCCCTTAACCGATCTTCACCAAAAACAATAGGTCTTGAGAACGCTACAATTCAGGGCTGTATGCGAAACATTATTTGATTCTGTTTGAATTTGCGGATGTTATCGTTTGCCAAAAAAAAAAATTTCCCTTGATAAAAAAAACCGTTGCAGGTAAACTACCCCTTTCCCTCAACCGATCTTCACCAAAAACAATAGGTCGTGAGTACTCTACAAATCAGGGCTGTATGCAAAAAATTATTTGATTCGGTTTGAATTTGCGGCTGTTATCGTTTGCCATAGAAAAAAAATCTACAGTAGACACACAGACACACACACAGACACTTTTCGAAAAACGACTTTTTTCATGTTTTGAGTGTAGTACAATCAGAATCTGCAATAATCTCGAACACGATTTTTTTTGCCATCACCATACTTCCATTTCCTTAAGGAATATGGAAGTAATATCCACACACACACACACACACACACACACACACACACACACACACACACACACACACACACACACACACACACACACACACACACACACACACACACACACACACACACACACACACACACACACACACACACACACACACACACACACACACACACACACACACACACACACACACACACACACACACACACACACACACACACACACATTTTTCGAAAAATGACTTTTTTCATGTTTTAAGGGTAGTACAATCAGCATCTGCAATAATCTCGACCACGATTTTTTTTGCCATCACCATACTTTCATTTCCTTATGGAACATGGAAGTAATTAAAAGCTCTAAGTGCTACGCGATGGTCCAGCAGAATTGACGCAATCAAACCATTACGGTATCACATCGACAAAATATTTGATGCTCTGCTGGAAATATCTGAAAATTCGTCTGAGTGGGATTGTGCCACAACTCACAAAGGGCATTCGCTTGTTTTAAACGTTCAAAATTATAAATTTATTTGCTCTGTTGTAATCTGGTTCGATGTTTTAAACGAAATTGATTCTTTAAGTAAGATGATGCAAAGCCCCACAATGAATACTCAAGTATGCATAAATTTGCTAAATAATTTGATTGATAAGTTCACAGAATATCGCACGGATGAACACTTTGAAATGGTTTTACAAGAAGCTACCAAAATGGCTCACAAACTCAATGTTGAAGCAGATTTTCCACCAATAAACACACTTCGTCCAAGAAGAAAACCTAAACAATTTCAATATGAACAGCGTGATGAAGTTTTATTAGACCCCAAAATCAATTACAAAGTAGTTTTTTTTAGAATCGTAGATCAGACATTAACTTCCTTAAAAAATAGATTCGAAGAGTTAAAAACATTAGACGATGTGTTTGGCTTTTTCAGTAGTAAATTATTTAGTTACCCCAAAGACGAATTGATGAAACATTGTAAAGATTTACATCTGAAACTTAAAGACGATTCAAGAAATGAAACAGACATTGACGGTATTGATTTGTATAATGAAATGAATGCTTTAAAGCTGCATTTTCTAGAAAATCAGTCTAGTGATCCACATACCTACCCTTTTACAATATCTTTTTACAAATGATTTAATTTCAACTTTTCCCAACACAGCAATAGCGTTAAGAATATTACTTATTCTGCCGGTTTCAGTTGCATCTGGTGAAAGGTCCTTTTCAAAGTTAAAAATTATAAAAAATATATTTAAGGTCAACAATGCATCAGCAAAGACTAAGTAATTTATCTATTGTTTCAATAGAACATGAAATCTTATATAGTTTGGATACAAGACAATTAATAGCAGATTTCGCAAATATAAAAGCAAGAAAATTCAATTTGTGTAGATAGTTCTAGTAGCATATGTTGTTTATTAAGTCTTAATAAACAACTTTCATTCATATACTTAAGTTAATAAAAATACACGATTTGAACTTTTCTTGCTTTTGGCAAAATACCTTAGTACCTATTTTTTTTAAAACTGGACATTTATATTTGAAAATTCTACGTCATAAACATAGTAATGACATTAAATTGTTTGACTTTGAAAAGTATTTCTTTGCTTTTTTACACACTCATATGCAACAAAACTAAAAGTCCTTTGTACAAGCCCAGTCATGGAAAACAGAGGATGGGGCCTCCAAGTTGAAGGGACACTGGGTGGTATGCCCCCTAGCCTCTTTGTTCCCCATTGCCCGCTACCATAGGAAAATTCTGTTCTGTAAACCCCCCATGAAAAAAATTTAGTGATTGACACCGCCAAACCATGGGAAACTCCTATTTACGTAATTGATATGACCTAAACCATAGTTTGTACAGACGATTGGCAGTGAAGCAAAAACAACTAAACTGAAATAGAACGTTTAGCTTTAGCATAAGCAGTAGCCTACTTTAAAAAGGCGAAGTTATAACCCTAGTGTATGAAGTATGAATTTAATGAACGGAAATGTAGGCCTACTACTTAAAATGAAAGCGAAAACAAAATTCAAGAAATTTCGAAACTACCTTTCTCTAACAACGGTGAGATAAATTTTAAAACCTGTATACAATTTTAACACAAAAAATATAAACGATAAACGAAAATCTACCTTTTGACAAAAATTTTGTAATTTAAAAGTGAATGTGAATAAACGATGCATACTATTTAAACAAAACGCTGTAAATCAGTCTTAACGAAAACAGATGTAGGCTAAGCCTGTTTGAAGCGTAACAGTGGCATATAGCCTACTTGAGGAAAATAATATCTCATATTGGTTCCACCACACGAAATACAAATTTTCAAGGAGGAAAGCAAATAGGGGGCTGCAAAAGGAGCTCAAAAGGAAAGCTACAAAGAGTTCAGCCTACAACTCGTTGGCCTATATGAATAGTAACAATGCTAATTGAAAAAAAAAATAATAATTTGAGTTTCTTTCCGAAGACGTTATTGGTATTACTACTCACATGACATTATTTATTATTAGATTTCTTGTTGCATGTTGTTGCGATAGTTTTTAGCTTTCAAGGCGTATTTGTTTTTTGTTGTGACACCAAGGTAAACTTTGTTGTTTCGTCTCATTTTGATTTTTCGTTGTTGAACATAGCTATTATTTCCGTTGTTTGATCTTACTCTTGTCCTTATTTTACTGCCAATAAGCCTTCGTGTGCTGTAGCCGGTTGTAATTCACACAACAAAAGAACGAAGGGGACAGATATTAAATATCATTTATTTCCAAAAGACCCCAAAGTACAAAAAATATGGATTTCAAAGTGCTACAGAAAAGATAATATTAATATTTCAAATGCTACGGTTTACTAAAAACACTTTCCTACAACAGATTATGTTCGTGACTTACGTGCTGAGTTAATGAATATAACATCAAGAAGAGTTCTCAGAGAAGATGCTGACCCCCATATGAATCTTCCCGTCGTCATCAACTGCTTGTAATGACGGTATGCCTTGCCGCAGTGATGATAATACAGGGGTATCAGGCGTTCTTGAAAGTAATAAAGTCAGTGGCAGAAGAGAGAGATGTCATGCGAGAGAGGTCAGGAAAAGAGCCTTAAAAACTCTATCGGCTTTGTTACCCAAAAAAATTAAAATGAACCAAAGCACTATTACAAACTGCGATATTGAGCTCGAGGATGTACAGTCACTTAAGAAGCATGTAAAACAATTGGAAAGTGAAACCGTATTTTGAAATCTATGTGCGGGACTTTGAAGCTGAGAAATAGACTTCTGAAAGAACAGAGAAAGGTTGATCTTGAAAATTTAAAACATCAAGACGAGAATCTGAAAAAACTTGTTGAAGATAAGATAAAAAAAGTTTTAGGACAAATTTTTACTGAAACACAAATTAATTGCTTACTGTCAAATAAAAACCGTGCAAAATGGAACTCTGAAGACATCGCAAAGGCAGTTAGACTACGCACTGTATCAAGATACAGTTACTTATACAATTACTTATAACACGAATGTTACTTATTCTTGATAAATAAATGTGGTTTTGCCTTGCCAGGACTATCGGCTTTGAAGAGATGGACATCCGCTTCATTTTGCTGTCAGCCGGGCGTACTCCATGATGTTCTGTGTTTCATGAAGGCCCAGGTGAACACACTGACCACCGCTGAAAGGATGTGTGTTATTTCTTTTCACGAAATGAATGTGGATAGTAGCGTCAGTTACGATCAGAAGGAAGATCGTGTTGTAGGGCCTCACAGCAATTGTCAGGTTGCCATGCTTCGTGGCCTCGTAGCTGGTTGGAAGCAGCCAATATATTATGATTTCTATGTCCAAATGCCGGCTGAATTGTTAAAAAACATTATTTGTTGCGTGGAAGACGTAGGGTACAATGTTGTTGCCACTGTAGCAGATCTAGGGATACAAAATCGAGTGTGGAATGAACTAAATATAACGTATACAAATTCGTGCTTCCCACGACGTAGAAAAAGTCATATGGATTTTCGCAGATGTTCCCCACCTTTACAAGCTTTTACGAAACCATTTTCTAGATGACGGTGTGACACTCTCCGACAACAAACACATCACAAAGACGACCGTTGAAAAATTCTTGGAATTGGATAATGGTGAATTAAAATTGTGCCCTAAGCTCTCGCATGTCCATCTCACCGTCAAAGGTAGGGAACGTCAGCGCGTGTTTTGGCGACGCGGTTATTCTCAAACACAACGGCTGAAGCAATTCGATATTTATTTCCTAAAGAAGAAGATGTGGCTAACTTTTTTAAACTGATTAACGATTATTTCGATATTTTAAATTCAAGAAGATGTGTAGATAATAAACCTTTGGCTTCCGGGTATGGCACTCACCACAAAGTACAAGAAGGCATACTTAAAAAAATGTTTACTTGTTGTGAAACAATGCGCGTAGGAAAATCTCGGAATTTGTTGCCATTTCAAAAACGTTTCATGATGACCATCAACTCGTTATTTGGCCTTTTTAGTCATAAAAAAAAAAAAAATCTTAAATATATTTTAACTGCACGACTAAATCAAGACTGCCTGGAAAATCTTTTCTCCCAAATACGAAGCATTGGGCAGTTTTTTATTAACCCACCACCGACAGAAGTTAAACATCGACTTTGTTTGCTTTTGGTGGGTCAAAATACAAATAAAATACCTTTTTCGAAGGAAGCACCTGTTGTCCAAGATGATGATCAGGAAATTATGACTTCTCATCTCTTTCAAGGTATCTTACCTGACATGACCGAGCAGCTATCTATGATTGAAGGGTCAACAGAAATGCAAGATTTCTCCTTGTCATTTAGTGCAGACGTTGACGTTCCTGCGATCAGTGATGGGGCAGACTGCTCTATAGCTGGCTACATTGCCTATCGTGGGAGAAAGCAATATCCTACAATGGGAACATCTGCAGAAAATGTATATCCCCCTCCCACTGGTACTTCTGCTGGAGGCTGGATAGAGTTTTTATCTCGAGGAGGTCTTCTTGTTCCTTCAGAAGACTGGGTGCACAAGATTTCACAGTGTGAAATTATTTTTAGGGACATCAATGGGCCGGATAGTTTGTATAAAGGTAAAAATATTATTAAAAATATGACTACAAGGATTATAAGTAAATTTCCTGAGATGCCAACAGAAGTTGTAAAAATATACGTCAGGACGAGAATGTTCATTCGCCTTCGTTTCATGAATGGCCGCACGAAAGCAGCGGAAGCACAGAAGAGAAAATCACGCCAGTGGCACGTATTGTCCATAGTTAAACCCACGCATTAATTAATATATTTCTACTTTTGTATTAATTAGGATGGCATTATAGGCATCATTGTTCTTTGCAGGAAGGCGGCATTTAGACAGCCGCTATCTGGTTTGGACTTTGAACTGAATAGACGTCTGATAAGTAACTGGCCAGTGGACTCTGGGTTCCGTCTATAAACAAACGGGTTAAATGTATAATTAGCCCACAATTTTTAAACCGCCTATATTCTGTAATATTAAAATTTTAAATTAATTTTGTACAGAATATAGATAGTCCCAAGGCTAGATAAAGCGTGAGGGGAAGTTGTGGTTGAAAGAAATACATGTGTGTGCGCGCGCACACATGAGCGCTACCAAATAATGATATATTTTCATCAAATTACAAAGAATACTATGATAAAAAAAGAGAAGTTACAAGGCCTATTGTACTGCAATTTAATTTATAAAGTCTAACACGAACTTTAAAAAATTATAAAAAAAGGGTGTAGAAAATAGGAACTAAAAATAGTACAAAGAGCATTTAATGATCATTACTTTTAATTTTTTCAAACCGTGTCTATTGAATGCAGGCGAACGGAAACGTTCTAACAAATAAGTGTACAGTTTGATGAAACGAGTCACTTCTGTAATTAGTCTACTAAAATTTGCTTCATTAGTATTCGGGCTTTGTTTATATCGGTCTAGGCTGATCGAATTACTAAATTTAAATTTTAGCAAGGTGTTTCGGTATTATTTTTTCGACTATCAATCGGTTTATTAAAAATTATGTATAGGAAATCCATACTGCTTCTTCAGTTACTATACGATTAATATTAAAATTGTACACATTTAAATTACGTAAACATTCGCTTCATATAACATTATTACTTACTTCATTCAATAAAATAAGTTCCATAAATAAAAATATAAATAACAAACAAACTGTAGTCAATAAAAAAACTCTCTCTCTCTCTCTCTCTCTCTCTCTCTCTCTCTCTCTCTCTCTCTCTCTCTCTCTCTCTCTCTCTCTCTCTCTCTCTCTCTGTTTATGCACCTAAGCATTCAAAGAATTTCGACGAAACCGAAACATCGAAACATGATAATGTTTCTAGACTGTGGGGAATCGAAAGTGTGGAAGCGTTACATTTTTATGGAATGACCCCCAGCCTAAAATAATTCTGAATAAATTTACTTACCGTAGTTAGAATTTTTGATTTTCTTTATTACTTCCATATTCCTTAAGGAATGGAAGTATGGTGATGGCAAAAAAAATCGTGTTCGAGATTATTGCAGATTCTGATTGTACTACACTCAAAACATGAAAAAAAGTCGTTTTCCGAAAAGTGTCTGTGTGTGTGTCTGTCTGTCTGTGTGTCTGTAGATTTTTTTTCTATGGCAAACGATAACTGCCGCAAATTCAAACAGAATCAAATAATTTTTTGCATACAGCCCTGATTTGTAGAGTACTCACGACCTATTGTTTTTGGTGAAGATCGGTTCAGGAAAAGGGGTAGTTTACCTGCAACGGTTTTTTTTTATCAAGGGAAATTTTTTTTTTGGCAATCGATAACAGCCGCAAATTCAAACAGAATTAAATAATGTTTCGTATACAGCCCTCAATTGTCGAGTTTTCAAGACCTATTGTTTTTGGTGAAGATCGGTTAAGGGAAAGGGGTAGTTTACCAGTAACGTTTTATGTTTTAACAAGGGTATTTCCTATGGCAAACGATAACAGCCGCAAATTCAAACAGAATCAAACGATTATTTGCACACAGCCCTAAATTGTAGAGTTCTCAAGACCTATTGTTTTTGGTGAAGATCAGTTGAGGGAAAGGGGTAGTTTACCTGCAACGTTTTTTTAACAAGGGTATTTTCTATGGCAAACGATAACAGCCGCAAATTCAAACAGAATCAAATAATGTTTTGCATACAGTCCTAATTTGTAGAATGCTCAAGACCTATTGTTTTTGGTGAAGATCGGTTAAGGGGAAGGGGTAGTTTACCTGCAACGTTTTTTTATCAAGCGTATTTTCTATGGCAAACAATAACAGCCGCAAATTCAAACAGAATCAAATAATGTTTTGCATACGTCCCTGAATTGTAGAGGTCTCAAGGACTTTCGATTTTGGTGAAGATCGGTTAAGGGAAAGGGGTAGTTTACCTGCAACCTTTTACGTTTTAACAAGAGTAAAGTACTTGAAAATTTATTTAAACTTTTTGAAACAATGGTAATTGTTAAAAATAAAATAATTTTGTTGCCAGGCAATAAAATTAAAATTTTTTCATTTTAATGTAATATAATATTTTTCATTTAATACGGCAATAAAAAGGCAGGTAACACACACACACACACACACACACACACACACACACACACACACACACACACACACACACACACACACACACACACACACACACACACACACACACACACACACACACACACACACACACACACACACACACACGCACACGCACACACACACACACGCACACACACACACACACACACACACACACACACACACACACACACACAATTCACGTTATTTCTGGCCTCACTCATGTTTATTTTCTTACGTTTGCACGCTTTTTAAATGGAAAGTGCCGAAACCCACACCAACATAACGCGTGCAAGCCGAAAAAATGGACATCAATTTGCTTACTGGCGAAGCTAGTAGTTAATGAATGGGTAGGCAAAAATCTTATCTTAAATTTTTTTTAAGGAATCACTAAAAGGACGGTGGGTCAAATCGGACGCTGAGGTAGAGTTTGCTGTAACCGAATGGTTCCACAAACAGCCGTAAGAATTTTACTAGCAGGGAATCTACAGGTTAGCGCAACAGTGGAACTCATGTCTTAATGTTATTGGAGACTTCTTTTAAAATCGTTGAATAAAAAATGCTTTACAGCTCTATACGTGTGTCTATTGAACAATCCTTGTATTAGTCATACACAATAATACAACTGATTGAACTTCAAATTTTTAAACTTGATTAGTTTCTATATATATGTTTAATGTTACAAATAATTCAAATAACAATCTTGATCATCTGTTATTTCAGCGGAATAACAGTGACACTTTTAATAACCGCATAAAATAAACACTTAGAAATAACACAGGCGCTTTAACTTAACTGTTTGGACCTCAGAAGTGAGGCATGCCTCAACGCTCTATGTGTACAGCGCGGGACAATCCCCCCTCCCTACACTTCCCTATCACACCTCTACATTGCTTACATACGATGTATACAAAAAACGCTGAGGCAAGTTCAGGTTGCCTCATTCGCTTTAAACGAACTATGCCAAATCTCACCTGTCACCATCTAGCGGTCGCTCAATAAAGCACGTTTCGGTTTAATAAATTTGACAGTCGCAGTAACAATGTATAATCTTTACGTTATGTAGTTCATACGTATTTATAATTTTTATTCTACAGAATTTTTTAGGGTAGGCATTGCCTCAATTGCCTCCATGTAACTTCGCCACTGATATATATGTGTACAACGTTATCGGCAACAAAGAAGTAGTTTTTGTTAAAATTCCTTCCCGGGATATTTGGCCGTAGTCCAATGTTTTCTACAAAACCAGACATTTCGGCAATGCCATCGACTTCCATCATCAGTGAAAATTGAGTGCGATAACGTGAGGTGGTATACATTAGTGACCACAGTACTGTGGTTAAGGCTGAAGCAGTAAGTAGAAAGAAGTAGTTTCTATGGTAATATTTCATTTCGAAAATGATTTTAAATATAAATCTTAGAATATGGAAGTCATGTATGGTTCTCCATACCGATATTTTTTATTTTAGAACACATGATAATTTATTCTTGCAGGGATTAAATCAATCGGAACAGTGGAAGCAGATTTATTTCTTTAATTATGACAATTATAATTTTTCCTTTCTTAAATACTTGCCTTGATAAAATATTGCATCTGTCCGACTTTTAAAGTATCCACTACTTTAGATTATCGGGGTGTCATTTAAAGAAAAAAACAATACTATCTAAAAATTGTTACAAATTTAACTAAAAGAAGAATTTCGACGAAACCGAAACTTCGAAGCATGATAATGTTTTTAGGCTTTTGAAACGTATAATGTGCATAACTGCAGACTCACACATAAACTACATTTTTCGATGACGTTACACATTTTGCATCACGCATTTTGTGGAAAACATTATCATGTTTTCTATATAACTATATAACAAATATATTTACTATATAACAAACATTATCATGTTAAAAAAATTCAAGTACCGTCTGCCTAGTGGCAAAAGCTAAAGAGCATGATAATGTCTTTCAGCCACCAGCAAAACGCAACATTATTATGGTTACTAACTGACTGATTGTTTCTTTTGCGCAAATGTTGCGTTTAGTTGCCATCTCAATATTCTTATTCAATCTACAACGTTTTACTCGTTCGTTGGTTTCCCTTCGCTTCTCTTTCAGTTTCATGTTGTAGAATGCATCGATTTTCTCCTGCTCAGTCATCATCGACGCGAACGGTGTATTTATTAAGTACTCGTTCAATTCTTCGCGCATCAAGTCATCTTCCTTTCGTTTTTGTTGCGATGGGGCCGCTGGTACCGAAGCTTCACCGCCGACAGCAGCCGTTCGTTGCTGTTCCTTCTCGAGCTTCTTTCGTTCCCGACACTTTCTTACTCGCTCGGCATTTTGTCGTTTCTTGATCTGAGCCTTCTCGTCGCTGCTATCCATTGTCGAATGCTATTTTAGTCAGTCGTCACGTTTGTTTACTATATATCAACAGCAGTGTATTTCGCCACAACACAAAACAAACTTTTATTTACATATTGCGACGTATCAAAACAAACCTTTATTTACAATACAACAATCCCAATGACGTCATGCAATGATGACGTCACGCAGTGATGACGTCATACAGCGTTACATGTTACAGAAAGTTTCAAACGACGCAGTACAGACAAAAGAGCATGTAAAACCAAATTTATTCTCACTAAAACGTTTGCTTAAATTCAATGTCAGCAGCGATCATTTCTGTCTTGATGCGTTTACATATCAAATTTCTAGACTGTGGGGAATCGAAAGTGTGGAAGCGTCACGCAATGATGACGTCATACAGCATTACATGTTACAGTTTCAGCGTTACAGAAATTTTCAAATGATGGCCAGCCAAAAGACATTATCATGTCAAAACAACAGGACCGAAGATTTCTAGACTGTGTGGAATCGAAAGTGTGGAAGCGTTACATTTTTCTATGACGTTACACATTTTGCATCACGCATTTTGTGGAATGACCTCCAGCCTAAAAACATTATCATGTTAAAAATAACAACATATTTGTATTGAGTGGTATTTACCGCGCAGCTCGTTCCTCGATGATGACGCCAATTCAACAGGCATAGCAATTCGTTTCGGTTCGGGCCCAACCTTATAGAAGTATAGTAGGTAACCTTGGTTACATACCTTGTTTATTTTTAATTTTTGAAGCGTTAAGTTCTATTAATTGGTGTTTTGACATCATTATCTTTCAGTTCTAGTTAATTACCCATAATGTTTGTAATAAGAAAATTGCCAATTCGCTCAATGGCAATCACACAGGAGACATAAATTTGTCAAGTTTGCAAAAGACACGATTTGAAAGTGCTCCCTTACCTGCCGGTACATACGACTCCAAAAACGTGTAGGCCTACTGGAATTGGAAAGAACTTTTTGTGTCCGCAGAGAGGTATGAATTTGAATAGTTACAAAGAATAAATAAAAAGAATAACAGCCAACATTCAGTTATATAACAATATACTAATATATAGTGTCTAATTTGCTTGTTATTGTTGGCAAACATTTAATTATTTAGCTTGCAATCATTTATGTAAATCATTTCAGAATTCAGACGCCAATGCTAGTTTCACTGACACATTGTTTTTGGCCTGAATAAAAGACAATGTTTTTTTACTATTTTAAATTATATACACTTTAATAAAAACGACTTAATGTTTTTAGGAGTATTTTGTCATTCAAATTACTACGTTGCTATACATCTTTCGTTGTGGATTTGGATTGTGACCGTTGAACAAATCTGAATATGTATAAATAAAATACTTTTTCACATATTTGTTTGACATAGTAATAACAAGAGTTTATATTATTCGCGGTTAAACTTTACTTATTTTGTCAATTAAATTGTGGGAACTATATAGCTTACAATCTGCCCCCCCCTCCACTGCTTCTATGGTGCCAAATACACATCAATCCTTTTTCCTAGATATTCACTTTCCATCAATCCTATTAGATAGAAAGAACGCATTGTTAACATATTTTCTATTGTCAGGAATATAAAGTAATTAAATTTTATGAAGGGATTCGCTTAAAAAATTCTATTGAGCATTACCAATATAGTAAAATTTCATTCAGAAAATTACATAATCACTCAAAAATAACCCAGCCCCAAACACAATAACTGTAATCAAAATTAATTTTTAAAACTAACCTAATATGAACTTAATGGGCGAAGCTATATAGTGTGTGTGCGGTCACACACACACACACACACACACACACACACACACACACACACACACACACACACACACACACACACACACACACACACACACACACACACACACACACACACACACACACACACACACACACACACACACACACACACACACACACACACACACACACACACACACCTTTGCATGCAGATCATTGTTATTATTATAAAATGTACATGAGCATGTGTATGGTAATTTTTTTTTTTTTGAGAAATTGTGTCTTGCTTGTGTTGAGCCCATAGTTTAATATTGCTTCTTTTTGTCAAGAGGTGTCAGCAGTTTTGGCAGAGCCATCACTGCGATCCTCAAGCTAATAATTCCCCCTTTATATCCAGAGTGGAATGGTTTTTTGTTGGAAAATTCTTTTTTATATTGCTTTATATTGTTTTTATCTCCTTTATTTTTTAATTGATGTTTATAACGTTTTATGTTGATGTGTTCAATGTTCTGTATTGGCAGATGACTTTGTGTCTGATTGCTGACTTACGTTGTTATTGGTGAGCAGATTAAGTGATGTGCTGTACTGTGTGTGTGTATGCGTGTGTGTGCGATGAACAGGTTTCCAAGCTGAGTGTAGTTGTAGGCAGTTTAATGTTCTGATCATTTGTTGTGTCTCAACAGATTCCCGTAGTTCAAATTCATTTTGTATCCAGTTTGACTGTATGGTGGCTGGTCTAATGCTGATGTTTTAATTTTTCTGATCTTTGTCTCCTGGAAGCCTGTGAGTCTTGGCCTCCAGACTTATTTGGCAATTATTATGTTAATAGCATCTCAGATGTAGAGAATTGTGATAATGGCTATCTCTGTTGGAAGTGCTGTTTATATTAGGGTTTTGTCAATTGGTAGCTGGGTTGATCTATTTGTGTGTGTAGCAACCATCTTTGAGCGTGTTTACTGTTGTGGAGATTCAGTTAACTGCATGTAGTGAACTAGGGTGTCAATGACTGATGTTCTGTTTCACAGTATCAAGTACCAAGTAGTTTATATGGCATCGATTGCTGTAAGAAGTGACATAATAATTTGAAATTAAATTTAATGTACCTAGCTGATATATGTTTTGCATTATTTAATAATTTTATTTGCAATTAGCAGTTATTAATTAGCGTGTTCTTGTTTGTAAAAAAAGTTATAATCAACTGTGAAAAATATTTAAAGCAGGTTTATATATTTTTGTATATTTGATATTGTGTACACGTTATTTTTTGGAATAAAGAAACATGGTACTTAACATACAAACTATTTAGTTTTTAAAACATATTCTGAACACAGAAACTAAACAGATATATTTGTATAGCCTATGTATTTTATTTAAAAAAAAAAACATAAATGACTATTTGACAATAACATACTTGAAAATGATGTTGAACGTAATTCTAAGATTAGTTCTCAGTTCTCACCATTAGTTTGCTAGAGGGTAGCACACGTGCTTGTAGCACAGCTACAGTGTTACAGTGTAGTTATAAACTTAGAAGTATCGGACGTATGATTTAGACAGAAACACCAACAGAGAGTATGTGATTTACCTAATGGTACTTTCAAACCAATCTGTCTTAGAATGACTTATTTATTCATTTGTTTTTATAAAATGAATTGGAAACATAGTAAATAGAGTGACAGGTGCAGCCGGAACTGATATCTTTAGACAATAGAATGGGCAGGTAGCTATTATAAAAAAAAAACTTGATGATATTGATCTTATATTGATGATATAAGAGATGTTGCCCATTAAGTGAAATATAAGGGACAAAAAAATAAATAAAATAAAGAGATTGACCTGTTGCTACTTTGGAAAGTTAGGGTGTCATACCGTAACCTGTTCTGTCCTAAAGTATAAAGAAGTAATGTGGGACACTTAAGTGACCTAGAGTCAAACTGTAAAACCAGAGAAATTGTGGAGAAGGTTAAAGATAGAAAAGCCACATTAACCAATGACTAGAAAGTACATCTTAAAGAGGGAGAAAAACTTTTAAACACCAAATCAAGAAAGTTCAGATAGATAAGTACGATGATTTTTGTTCATATCCAGGAGTGTAAGAAACAGTTGGAACCAGAAGTGAATAGATAGAAATACTGTTAGAAAGCAGTGAATTCAAGGAAGAGGTATTAAATAAGCAGCTACTGTGTTAGATATACAAGTCAAGAGGTAAGACCTGTTTTTGATTTTGAGTTTCACAGTAAACCAGTATTTGTTGATGAGTTGAGTTTGTTGTTTCAGTATAGCTGAAAATTTAGTTCTCCATGCATGCCATCTCTCTTATTTGAGCTCCTATCAAAACCCCCTTTTGAACATCAGACACCACAGATCTCCATTTGTAAAAGAAACTTACACAAGAGAAGGAATTGGGAATTTGAATCAATACGGTTAGCACGTAAAGAGAAAGTCTGGAATGAATCAAGTATATGTAACAAGTAAAAGAAGTTTAAATAAGATAAAGTTCAGTTTATAAGTGAAGAGTATCAACAGTTTTATGAGGCAAGAGAGTTAGTAAAGTATACTGAGCTATTATGAGTTTGAAAATAATTATAGTTTAGGCATTTGAATAATACGTGGTGGCAAATGTAAAATAAGAATGCAGGAAAGTAATGAACGTAAAATTAAGGGAGTTGAGTTGCTTATAGTGAAGCAGTGTGTGTGTGTGTGTGTGTGTGAGAGAGAGAGAGAGAGCGAGAGAGAGAGAGAGAGAGAGAGAGAGAGAGAGAGAGAGAGAGAGAGAGAGAGAAGAGACTGAAGTATTGTGATAATACATCAGCTAAATTTACTTAGACTAATTACATATAAATTATTAAAAAACTCATGAATAATCACGTATTGGGAATTATCTATGACCATAAGAAACATATGGAAATAAAAACTGACTATTTGATGCAATCTAAATTTTCCATAAAATAATGTAGCAAACCAATAATAAAGGATTAAACTAAACATATAATAAAATCTTAAAAATATTTTGTCTGTATTTTATTACACAATAGTTAAATTATGGTGTAAGGAATTTTAGGATGTAATAAAAATAAAATAAGAAACCGTAATTATCCAATTATTAATTGTAACACTTCTTTTGAACAAAATGAGTGTAACAGGTTATGCTATTAAATGTATTATAAGATATTGGTGTGTAGGCAAATCATTAATCAACCAGTAACTAATTGCCAGTACAGTTGGTTAAAATTTCAATTAAATATATATTGTTATGATGGCCACACAGATCATTGTGGATATAGTGGAAACAGAATAACTGACACCAACGAAATTACTAATTATAAAATTTAATTAGACACAAACAACAGTTATAAATCAACAAAGCACTCTTATAGAATATTTCATGTTGAATTAGTCCAACACACAATATTGTAGTTGCAGGCGCTCGAACAATCTGGAGATTAGGACAGACACATGTGTGGTAGGTGCATTGGATCTGAAACAACCTAGAATGAGCTGGCTGCATGTGCTGGTCTAGTCAAGAAAAGTGTAGAATGATGATCTCGAATTTTCAAGAGCGTTATGTAATTGTCTTTCATCTCAGAGAACGTACCAATATAATTAATTTTAAGTGAACCGAAAACGTATAAATAAAAATCAAAAATGTTAACACTCGTTAACTTTAATTGACTCAGTGTGTCTTATTTCTTAAAACAAAATACTTAACAGATTTTGGTGAAATGGGGCATGAGTGTAATGAGCCAGGTGATGTGAGTTGGCACTGAGGTAGCGTTGTTTGTCTTCAGTAAACTGTGTGTTGGAGTTGGCTGTTATGCTTTCCACAACTGAGACATCAAGGAAAGGAATTTCTATCACTTTCCTGTTAATTTTATTGGCAAAAGATAAAGTCAACATGATTGTTATTAAATATGAAACAATTCAATGATAGTTTAAATGTTCGTCAAACATAGTACAATGGTAAATAGCAGGACATATCCAGTAAAAGTTGGTAGGATGGCAATCCTGACTATTGAGTTACTAATTTAGAGGTCCTGTGTTAAATTTCCAGGAACACTGTGTAATTAAGGTGTATTTTTCCATCCTTAAGAAGCAACACATGGGGTTCTAGTATACTATGTATTTCATATAAGCAATGTTCCCTAACCCTCCAACACCATCGTTGATAGTGTGAAATGGAATCTAGACGTACCACTTAATTTGTTGAAAGTTCTAATGGTAAATGTAGCTGGTAAGGTATGTCACCTGTCTTGCTCATAAATTTTTGTGGTTTTCATTAATAATAACACGGTTAATGCAGATTTATGTGTTTTTAGTGCATAAGTACAAATTAATTCAGATTTAATTATAACAGCTATTATCAGAATTAATTAGAATAAGTAAAATTAATAGAATTAATAAATCCTGTATTGAAAATAATAGCAGTAATAAATGTAAATCTTGTAGATGGCAAGTTTCAGATACGCTGGAAATCAGAAATTAGTGATAGTGATGTTAGTGACAAAATTGTTGATTACGAAGAGTTCAAGAAGCTAATAAGGATAGGTGGTACAGTCATAGATGTTAGAGATGAAAAAGAATTTATATCTTGTTCTATTCGTGGCAGTATTAATATCCCCTGTAAGTGTTTTCTTCTCATTAAAATTGTAAAGTGTTTTTATTGAAAGTGACAAGACTGTTTTTATGTATACTGTATAAATGTAAGATTCTTGACTCTGTTTGTTATTCATACAGATCTGATCATATTTTTTACATTTGAATTTTCAAATCTAAGATGACTTGACATTTATCAGTCATCATTCTGTTCTAATCTGCTTATTTTGTGCGACAATGCAGATACTGTTATGGTACTAAACAAATTTTTTAATTTTGAAAACATTTTTGTTGCATGCCTTAAAACAGTGGAATTTAAGCTTTTTAGCTGTAATGAAACTTTATATTTTCTTATAATAAATAATAAGAATTGTCGAGACTTCAGTATTTTCTGTTAATCCACCTATAGGTAGATATTAATGCGGTAATTAAAATCTACATTATACTCTTTCCGTTCTTAGTTCAATCCTGATTTAAACAAACCCACATGACAAATCTGAAATGCTATTGGTCAGGGACGTTGACACTGTTCAAATAGTAATGTATTACGCACATGTGCAGAATGTCTGCATAGTCATGTGACAGTTATCTTGTCACTTAAATTGTGGCACGTCATTTTAAGACATCCTACTATCACTGTATTCTGAATTGTATTGAATTAATATGGAACCAGTTGAAAGGATATGTTGCCCGTCACAACACAACATTAGTTGCTTGATATAAAACAATTTATTGAGAAGGGGGTAAATGGAATGGCAGGGGACAAGTGGAGTCATTGTGTGCAGCATATAATCAAGGAAGTTGATAAGCTATGGCAACTGGCCCACATTACCGTCGTTGTCTTGTGGACAATGAACAATCTTACCAATAATAACGCTGACTCAAGTGATGATACAAGTTCAGACACAGATATGGAAGGCATTGAATTACTCTCTGACAGCAACTGATAGTATTCAGTACAGTGTTGTTTTGCCAGAAAGAAGTTTTCAGTATTAGATATACAAATGTATGTTGAAATTAAACTTGTTTGTATTTTTTAAAAATTATCAAAATTAGTATTTTTATTGTTTAATGTCATTAGTCACTATTTTTGTCATACACATGTTTTGTATATTTGATAAGTACATACAGAGGCTTATCAATTGGTATACAGTAGGCAGTAGGCAACAGCCATGATACCCTGTGTGTTTGCACGGGGGGCTGTTAAATAATTTATTTTTTAATAGAGCATGCTTCGCTGAATGTTGTAAAAATGATGTAGGTTATATTAGTTTAGTAGCTTCTTTTAGTTGATTTGTTTTGAAGCTAATGTATCAAATTACTTATGAAAGTAAAGATTACAACACAAAACTTCATCTGGGATATCAGATTTTTGACTAACAACTGAATGTAATATCAAGGAGGGAGAGACAGAGAGGGAGAAGAGAGAGAGAGAGAGAGAGAGAGAGAGAGAGAGAGAGAGAGAGAGAGAGAGAGAGAGAGAGATTGGTTTATTGCGAGAAGCCTAGGTTGTGGTAGAAAATTATTAGGTATCTGTAACGAATAATTGAATAGTAGAGACAATTCTAAGCAATATTTTTTAAATTTTGTTTTTACTTCCATGTTCCTTAAGGAAATGGAAGTATGGTGATGGCAAAAAAATCGTGTTCGAGATTATTGCAGATTCTGATTGTACTACACTCAAAACATGAAAAAGTCATTTTTCGGAATGTGTGTGTGTGTGTGTGTGTAGATTTTTTTTCTATGGCAAACGATAACAGCCGCAAATTCAAACATAATCAAATAATGTTTTGCATACAGCTCTGAATTGTAGAGTTCTCAAGACCTACTGTTTTTGGTGACGATCGGTTAAGGGAAAGGGGTAGTTTACCTGTAACATTTTATGTTTTAACAACTGTAATTTTTTCTATGACGAACGATAACTGCCGCACATTCAAACAGAATCAAATATATTTTTGCATACATTCATCAATTGTAAAAGACTGAAGGTGTGTTGATTTTGTTGAAGATCGGTTAAGGGAAAGGGGTAGTTTACCTGCCACTTTTAATGTTTTAACAAGAGTAATTGTTTCTATGATGAACGATAACTGCCGCACGTTGAAACAGAATCAAATAATGTTTTGCATGCATCCCTAAATTGTAGAGTACTCAAGGCCTGTTGATTTTGGTGAAGATCGGTTAAGGGGAAGTGGTAGTTTACCTGCAACATTTTATGTTGTAACAAGAGAAATTTTAACCGTAAAACTTTCAGTAGAAACTCCTCTCCTGTTGGTCCCATATACTTTACCAAAATAACAAAAGTACAGATACTAAACAATAATGTTATAAAGTTGTGAAGTAAGGGCATTACTCAAAAATCGCAAAAACATTTAGCAAAAGGTGCCTAAGAAGTTTTAAAATACTTTCATGCCTAAATGCTATGACAAAACATTGAGTTATGAAAAATGAGGAAACAACTGGCTAATTAAGGTAAGAAGAACAAGAACATGTGGATAGATAGACTATAAGTGAAAAAATGTAAAGGATACATCATGAAGAAACCCCTCATGTGTGATTTGATACAATGGAATAAAGAAGTAGAAAACATCCAGTGGACAGTTGGGGAAAAATAATTCATAAAAAAATTTAAAAAAGTAAATGTGGATAGAAGTAACCAAACTGTAAATCAATCAAAGCGTGGAGGGTGAATGCTCAGAAAAAATACATATTTCTTTCACAATCAAATGTATCGACGTGAGTGTATATACTAGTATGCTCACTGAGCTTCATAACTTGCTCAACACAAGTACATTTATTATTAGATAAATTTTTATATTAGGTAATTTTTCAATTATCAGAAATATTATGAAAATCCTGATTACCCTACTTACTATTTTTTGTTTAGTAAAGTAATAGTTGTAGAGCAGTAACAGTTCTATATTATACAGTAAATGCTAAATATTCCAAACAATCGGATTTATGTTAAAATTTTACTTTAGTCCAACAGCAGGTTGGATTTTTCCAGATTTTTTATCTCATTTTTTGTTTTCAAATTTTTGATCCCATTTTTTGTTGCTGGGATCAAAAAATTTTGAAATTGGCAACTGTACACTACTTTCAGATTTTGGTTAAAATTCTCTTTAATTTCATATTCCACGTTAAATTTACAATTTTATCAAACTTTTGCCTTGCTTTTTGCGCCCCGATGTACAAAAATTTTGAAGTTTTCAGAAATGAACACTAAATCCATATTTTTATTAAAATTTACTTAATCACGGACTTTGTAATTTTTTCAAAATTTTGACCTCACGTTTTTGCCTTGAACTCCCTATTTTTTTAGGAGGATCAATCTAAAAACATGGACAAGCAATGCAAGTTTAAAAACATCGCTTGATGTGTTCAAAAGTTATTGTGAGACATCCGCCAAATACATAGACGAACAAATGCCAACGGTAGTGTTAAAACTGAAACCTTACTTCACTTGTTCAACAATAAATATATATACAATAAAATTACATTGTGTGCAATCAAGTGTGTAGACATGGTCATTGTAAGGTCACTATTTTGAAAGTGTGTTACTTTTTTTTGTTAGTGACTTCTAACAGTGGTGGTTCTAACCTGGGGTTGGGGAAGGCCCAAGCCTTCCTCAGAAATCTAAGCGTTTTCTTATAAATGTTATGAGTGTGTTGTTTGTGTGTGTGTGTGTGTAATGTATATATTATGCACTGTTTGCAATAATATGTTTGTAATAATTATTTGCACATGATAATGTGTAACTGCAAATTACTTCCCATTTTTAAACGTTATTGTTCTCTCTTCTACTATGAAGCCCTTGACATTATATTATTTAAAATGTTTATGATTGGGTTATTCCACACAATCATGCAGTACAATAATATTATTGCAAAATAACATTGCAGTCAGGTGTCACAAGTATGAGTACAGAATCTTGGATAAATAACCACAAGGCTTGGAGGTTCGGTGGCTTAGGACCTCTACAGACATACTAAAGGGTATACAGAAGGAAATGATTATATCATTATTTAATGAAGAAAGTTGTGTTAGTGGTTAAAATCACAAGTAGAATTATCACTGTTGCACAACACTATATAAAAAAACACCACTATTTTTATATAGTGGTGTGCAACAGTTATAATTCTGCTTATATCATTATTGTTATTTCTGCCTTCTGACTTGCCCCCCCCCTACCCAATTACAAGCTCTAAAACTATCACTAATTTGTAAAATGTACTTATAAAACTCATATGGTGAAATTATCTTGAATAAAAAAATAAGTGATGTGCTTGGTTTACCACATTATCAATTAATTTTTGTACTTATATGAGTGTAGAGTAATTTTGCTATTAATATTATTACAGTAAATCGTTATTAGTAAACATGTACTTCAAAGTACTTGTAGATAATATCTATACAATCTTGTTTTTGAAGGTGTACTACATGTAGAACTCTAAATAAATAATTTTTTTTTTATTGGAAGAGGTGAGAGAGATATTTCATCAATTTATTGCTGAGTTTATTTTAACATAATGTTAAATCATCGTTCAGTGCCATCACAGTCATCATTGTTGTCATTGTAATCATTGTTCTCAGTATCATCATAATTACATAAAATTATCGATATTGACTGTTATTGTCATTATCACATGAGTAGAAATCCATGTTACACATTTTTCTGTTTTTGAATTTGATTTTCCTATTCTTCCTATCTCAACAAGTTGATGTTTATAGACGACAAATCGAATATAGACATTTGCTATTCTTTCTTGATTTAAAATTATTGTTTCCGGTATTAAAAATTTGAAGTTATTAACATCACCTACATAGAATATTCATATAACCTTGTTATTCAGAAAATATATTTTCGATGTAACTGAGAAAATACATGTTTATAAATTATTCATCAGATTTGTAGGTGGATTCTAATGAAGTAGAGGGAAAGTGAGCGTTAGAAAACACTTCCGGGTTCCAGTTGAAAACACTACCGGGTTCCAGTTCATGACGTCATAGAGGTACTGGCAGCTGGTGTCCGAGCTGTCCATGTGACGTCACTGTTTTGTGTGTGTGTGTGTATGTGTGACTGAAACACTTCCGTGTTCCAGTTCATGACGTCATACAGAGGCTCAAGTCGCTGGCGTCCGCATGGCTAAAACCTGTTTCAAGACGTCACGGAGGCCGTGGTTTCTGCATGTTCAAAATTTGGTAGCCGAAAACAATGTGTAGCGGATGGGGGTACCCGGAATTCGGCGGTTGCCCGGACGCGCAGAGGCTATGTCATCGGGTACCGTTACTCGAAATTTTGGGGGCATCGGGTACCGTTATCCGAAATGTTTAAATCAACGGATGGGGGTACCCGAAATTTGTGGGTACGCCCTAACCGGGTTCCAGTTCATGACAGAGGCCCTGGCAGCTGGTGTCCGAATGTTAAAACACTTCCGCGTTCTGGTTTATTTTGATGTAACAAAATAATCGTTCTCTCTCGAAATTTTTTTAATGTCAGAATTTTGGTACCCTAAATGATTAAAACAACGGATGGGGGTACCCGAAATTTGTGGGTACGCCCACATGACGACGACGTAGAGGGCGTGATGTCTGAAATGTTTAAATCAACGGATGGGGGTACCCGAAATTTTCGGTGTCTGAAATTTAGTACCCGAAATGTTTAAATCAACGGATGGGGTTACCCGAAATTTTTGGTGTCCGAATTTTGACACCCGAAATGTTTAAATCAACGGATGGGGGGTACACCCTAAAACAAGTCCTGTATGTCTAAACTCTGGACGGGGAGGAGAAACCGTTACGCGAAATTGATCGGTTAAAATTTGGGACAATAGGTACCTGACGGGTTCCGAAATTTGGTGATTAATGACATCCCGACGCGGTTCCTCCGGTACTCAAAACCGGATATTGTATTATTATAATGTTTATATTGTGTTAATATAAAACAGATGCATCGATTTGAATACTGTTTAGAAAACATATATTCTTATTATGCGTTACTAAAATTGTTAACTGAATAAATATATTTACTCCTGTGACGATTCTCCTGTAAACCAGTCAAACAGCATCTAAGCTGGTACAAGCGGTGTGTGTGTGAAACACTACCACGTTCCGTTAATGTATTCAAAGAGGAACTGATAGCTGGCGTCCGTGTTTTATAAAGCTGCGTGTGTGTGTGTGTGTGTGTGTGAGGTTGACGTAGAGTTGGCTCAGGCAAGCTGTTGTAACTTGCAGCGCTCTTTCTCTACTATAAAAACCGGTTTCTTTGCTGTTACATTCCATATGAGAGACTTACATCTCTACTGCTTTTGCGATTATTCAAGTATGATAGGAATAATTGTTTTGTATAAGGGGTATAATAATAAAAATAACATAGGTTATGGTTTATATGTATATATAATTTTTAATAATATCAAAAGCTTTTACAATCAAATCATAAGCTATAAGTTTTTTCTCTCTCTACACACACATGTTCTATATTCACAAGACAATTATAATTGAGCAAAACATACGCCCTCTCTCTATATACATAACTAAACAAAATAGACACTTTATCTATATATATATATATATATTTACATAATTATACAAAATAATCTTTTTTCTCTCTCGCTTTCTCTCTCTTTTGCAGCCTTGAAGGTTCTCTCTCTCTCTCTCTCTCTCTCTCTCTCTATATATATATATATATATGTATATATACACACATACACACACACACATATAATTAACAAAATAATAATTACATTTACTACAACCAAAACAAGCCTTATATGTCTAACAATAATAATAATAATTAATAACATACAATATTACAATGTTGATGTGTAATATATTAATAATAACATACTGAATGTAGACACACATCAAATGATAATTAATATGGTGTTAACTACATGTGTAAAATGGTACACCAAAACCTTGAATTCAACTCTTTTTAGTATTTTAGATAATAACAGTGGTAACAACGCTTATAAAGCGCACATCCAGTGGAATTATGCCTTAACCAATTACATTTTTTCGTCAAAATAATTTTTTAAAACAATTGTTCTTCAGAGTGTAAATTCTCTCCACTCACAAGCACTCAGAATGTTACAGTGGTCACCATATGGTGGTGAACGACATACATCTCCCTCGCATTCGCACAAACACATAACATCGAAACAAGGTTTCTGTAACTATGAGAGAAATCTTTTAAAAAATTTAATTACACATAAAAATTTAACTAACACTTTAATGATTGTTTATCTCAACTTTTTATGTTATAAACCACATACGTTTTTTAATAATTAAAAATAGAATATAATTTCCTAAAATTAATAATACTTGATCAAATACAAAAGAATGTAGACACATCAAATGATAGTTAGTGTGGTATTAAAAAAACATGTATTCTGAATTAAAGTCATTTTGATATCTTAGATAACAACAGACGCGACAACGGTTACGAAGCGGACATCCGCTAGAGTCATGCCTTGACCACTCATATTTTTTTACTAGCGAGGTATACGCTGTACCAGTAAAATTATACATCATATAGTATATCTGATTAACCAGCTTTGTTTTAGCAATTAGCAAATCTTTTATTTGAAGATATTCAATATTATGGTTGTTACAATAACTAATTGATGTTTTGAAGAGTTTGAAAAACTCATTACGAATAAATACTTTCATTTTGTAAATATTCTTTTCGTTTAGTATTGATATCCATCTACTCAGTGTCTTACGATTATTTCTAAAATTATAATCGAATTTAATCATGTTGCATTGACAATATAATCTATTATTACCATTTATTTCTCTGTTTAAAAGTTTTTCTACAATATTAGATCCAAGCAACACCTTGTTCTTTCTCTGAAAATGAATAGTTAACATTAAAAAACGACAAAAAAAATAGAGAAGTCTACTTCATCATTTAAAAACATTTTACTATTAATGTTATTATTACTATTATTATTATAATAAATCAATCCTGTTCTCGTTTATTTGGTCTGGAAAAAAAGAGAAAAAATTAATACATAACCACTTCTGTATAAGTAATTATTAGTGGTACTGAAATATCATACTCACATAATCAATATCCAACTGCACGCTCACTTTCTCGTTCGCCAGCGGAGTGTGTGAGGTTACGCATAGTGATAGGACACAAGGCTTCACAGCTTTCAATTGCTCCTCTGTAAATACGTCACACCATCTTTTAGGTAGGTATACATAGAAAAGTTTATCCTCCGGCTGAGGACAGGCTCCGGTATCTTCCAAATCTACCACAACTGACTCCCCGAATTTCGTTTTCACAAATTTCATGCGAATTATATGATACTTTACTCCTAAAGAAAGACTTGACAAGTCTCTTTTTGGTAAAAAATTTTCAACTGTCTTCGCGTTCGCAACGATTCCTTCCATGGCGAGTACTGATGACTGCACAGGGAAACACTGGCGTATTTATTCTGTTTCCCCCGACCACGTTCCTTCCTTCTAAAGCGTCATCTCCTTCGGTCACGACACCCTACCCCGCACCTCCACCGCAACGGTAACGGCTATAATTTTGCTTCCTACCCCACCCCGCGTCGTCACGGGCCACCATCTGCTTTCGGTCACGACCGGACGATGACATCCTACCCCGCACCCCCACACCGCACCCAAAGCCTCACCACCACCCCGCACCTCGCCTACATATTTTGTTCAATTACTTTGTCTGTCGCTCCGCAACGACCGGGTTTCCCCCACCCCACCCCACCCCGCACCCCACTCGAGTCCGTCGGTCACGGTCACCCCGCACCCCACCCCGCGTCGTCTCGGGCCACCATCTGCTTTCGGTCACGACCGGTCGTACAACCCAGCCCCCCCGTACCCCGCACCCTACATCCCGTGGGAGGCGACTCAACGAGCGCGCTTCGGTCAAGGTCGCCGGCATCCTGTACCCCGCACCTCGCCTACCTCTCGGTCACGGACACCGGCTACAACCTAGCTCCCTACCCCGCACCACCATCCCACACCTTTACCCCGCACCGCATCGGTCACGGACGTCAGCTTCCTACACCGCACTCCCCACCCCCACCCAGCCCTCCGCAACGCGCGTCATCGGTCACGACCGGACGATGACATCCTAGCCCGCACCCCCACCCCGCACCTCCAGCACACACCGCATCGGTCACGACAACCCCGCACCCCACCCCGCGCAGCTGCTCCTCGCGAGCGGAGCGCGGCGACAGCGTTACCGGTCACCGGACTGTCTATATAGGGAACCGACTACGCGAAGCCGGCCTCACTCCTTTCACAATGACCGACAGCAGCAGCAGCAGCGGCGGCAGCAACAGCGAACACCGTGCTATCAATGGTAATGTAATTACTATAAAATTTATGATACTTGACAATACACTAAACACACAAACAGTATTATTAGATTACAAACACACGGTTATTGATAAGATTTGTAGCGAAGCCGTTGCATTAAATAATTATATAAAGTGGTATTTAGCAGTTCGTGTATCTTTTAAAAAATTAATAAACACCGAAAATATTTATTGTAATGCGGTATTTAGATCACGTACAGAACTTAAGTCACAGTATGACGATATCGATGAACAGTATTCGATAGCTAGCGAGAAAATAATGGAATCCGTTGACAAATTCACGCGTGACGGAAGCGGGTGGGTCGAAAATGGTGTCGAGTCGGTGGAAATAAATATTACAAAATACAATCCTCTTGTGGGGTCGAGCTTTCTACCTACACCATCGAAATTGTCACACAGTAAGAAAGGAATTATTAATGTGAAAAATTTAGAAGATGAAAAGTGTTTCTTGTGGTCTGTGCTCGCCGGTATACACCCGATCGCGTGTAACCCGCATCGCGTTAGCCATTACCTTCCGTACGAAGAAGAAATAAACATGAAGGACATACCTTATCCCGTCGCAGTCAATAAGATAAAACGTTTTGAAAAATTAAACGAAAACATATCCGTTAACGTTTTTGGCTACGAAGGCGAGGTATATCCTTTACGTATTACTGAACACCGCGGTCGAAAGTACCACGTAAACCTACTGCTACTGTCCGACGCGAACACTACTCACTACTGCCTCATACGGAACCTTTCGCGTATGCTTTCGTCGTTGTCAAAACGAAACGGCGCTTCGTTTTACTGCAACTACTGTCTACACCGATTTTCGGACAATAAAGATACTAACGCGGCGCGAAAACGAGTTGAAGAACACGAACGCAACTGTTCTCAGCATGCAGTACAGAAAGTAAAACTTCCTGACGAGAACGAAAAGTGGATGTATTTTAAAAACTTTTCACTTTGTCACCGCGTACCTTATACGGTATACGCTGACTTCGAATCGTTTATTGTTCCGACCACCGGTAAAAACGTGGCACATCATATACCAGCCAGTTTCTGCTATGTGATAGTTGACTGGATGGGAAACGCTGTCAAGGAACCTGTAATATACCGCGGTAAAGACGTGGTGGACACGTTCCTTCGTGTGCTTTTAGTCGACGTTCAACGACTCGATAGAAAGTTTAATAAACCGATCCAAATGACAGCGGCCGATGAACGGTCATTCCGAAACGCTACGCACTGTCATCTGTGCAAGCAGCCGTTAACGGACGACACGGTTCGAAACCATTGCCACATAACGGGAAACTATTTAGGCGCTGCTCACAATGCGTGTAATATAAATTACAAAATACCAACACACGTTCCGGTTTTTTTCCATAATTTAAGTGGCTATGACTCGCATCATTTGATGCAAGGTTTCGGAAAGTACAAGGAAGATGAAATAACGTGTATCGCTACTACAACCGAACGTTACATCTCCGTTACACTCGGTCAGCTCCGGTTTCTCGATTCTCTGCGGTTCATGAACGCGTCACTTGAAAAACTCGTCTCCAACTTATCCGCGGATAAATTTAAAATCCTTAATCAATTTTACACGCGTAATGTTAATTTACTGTTGCGTAAAGGCGTGTACCCTTACGAATACGTTACGGACGATTCAAAATTTGACGAGAGGCAGTTACCGGACCGCGAACATTTTTACAACGGGTTGACAGAGTCGGATATAAACGAAGAAGATTACGCGCACGCTCGAGCGGTTTGGTCGGCTTTCGACATGCAAACGTTCGGTGATTATCATGACCTTTATTTAAAAACGGATGTACTACTGCTTGCTGATGTATTTGAAAACTTTCGAAACATGAGCCTACAGTACTACGAACTCGATCCGTGTAACGTTTTTACCACCGCCGGTTTAGCGTGGAACGCGATGCTGAAAATGACAGGAGTTAGGTTAGAGTTACTCCGCGATATAGACGTACACCTGTACATCGAAAGAGGTATCCGTGGCGGCTTAGCAGCAATTTCTAGTAGGTACGCCAAGGCCAACAACCCGTACATTCCCGATTATGACGCAAGCAAGCCGCATAACTATTTACTTTACCTCGATTGTACCAACCTGTACGGAACGGCTATGACACAGCCTTTACCACTGTCCGGTTTTCGATGGTTGGAACGTACAGTGATCGATACGTTGAACGTGCACACGTTACGCGACGATGGTGACACCGGTTATATCCTGGAAGTCGATCTGGGGTATCCACATTACCTACACGACTTACACAGTGACTACCCTTTAGCACCTGAAAAGCGTACTATTACGGACAGTATGCTTTCACCGTACTGCTATCGCATGAAGCTGTTAAAAGACTTTGTGTGCAGTAACGGTAAGGTAGAGAAACTGATAACGTCCCTCGAGGACAAGACAAAATACATTGTTCATTACAGAACATTGAAACTCTACCTCGAACTAGAAATGGAGTTGAAAGCGATTCACCGTGTGTTAGCATTCACACAGTGCGTATGGTTGAAACCTTTCATCGATTTTAATACGGAGCGACGAAAGGAAGCCAGAAACACCTTTGAAAAAGACTTTTTTAAGTTAATGAATAACGCACCGTACGGAAAATCGTTGGAAAACGTACGGAAGCGAATCGATTTCAAGTTAGTTCCAAACGAGAAGAAACTTCACAAACTAACCGCTAACCCCAGGCTACAACATTTTTTCATCTATAACGAGGACCTGGTAGGTCTCACGATGAAAAAAATATCCATTACACTGAACCGACCTTTGTACGTTGGGTTCAGTGTATTGGATATTAGTAAGCTGATTATGTATCGGTTCCATTACGGATTCACGATGAATACGTACGGGTCACGTGCACGTCTATGTATGACGGATACTGACTCTCTGTTGTACGACATTCGCACCGACGATGTGTACAAAGACATGGAGGAGCATCTCGAACTCTTTGACACGTCGGAGTACCCTAAGGCACATCCGTGCTATAGTGAAACAAACAAGAAAAAGTTGGGTACTTTTAAAGACGAAACAAATGGAATACCGGTACTTGAATTTGTCGGGTTGCGCGCAAAATGTTATTCATTCGTTACGGCAAACGATAAAGAGAAAAAGGTAGCGAAAGGTGTGCCACGTTCCGCGATAGCTACACAGTTGAAACATCAACTTTATAAACAATGTGTAAAGACCACTTCTCAAACTTATACTACGGCGCAGACTATCCAAAGCGAAAAACATAACATATACACAAGAAAGCTTACAAAATTATCGCTGTCACCATACGATGACAAACGATATGTCTTGGATGACGGTGAAACAACACTGGCGTACGGTCATTATAAACTCTGTCAACCCAGACGCGAGATAATTCAGCAAGCGAGAAAATCCGTTATAAATTATGCGTTCGATATACGTTGATATAAGACTCGCTTGCAGGAGCAACACACTGTCAGTAACGACGATGAAGTCGGTGAGGTTCAGTGAAAACGTAACGGTATATCTCGTACCAAAATTTTGCGATTCGCGTTTCGGGTGGCGATATGGAAAACGTACGCAAAACTATTGCAAAGGAATTGCACAGACCGGTGAGAAGGAACTTTCCCAGACGTGCGGTGGAGGTGAAGGGGTTACACGATCTCTACCAAGCGGATTTGGTGGAAATGATACCGCATGCCAAGTTGAACAAGGGGTACAAATATCTAATGACGGTAATAAACGCATTTAGCAAGTATGCATATGCGATTCCCTTAAAAACTAAATCGGGTGTTGAAGTAGCACATGCTCTCGAACCAATAATTGTAAAAAATAAAATGAAATACCTGCAAACGGATAAGGGGAAAGAGTACTTTAACACTACCGTACAAGCTTTACTAAAGAGATTCAACGTCAAACACTATTCAACGTATAGCGAGAAGAAAGCGTCCATCGTAGAGCGATTTAATCGTACGTTGAAAACGAACATGTACCGCGCGTTCAGCGAGCAAGGCCATTATCGGTGGTTGTCGCTTTTGCCTAAACTGGTGATGGAATACAACGACAGAGTGCATAGAACTATAGAGATGAAGCCGCGACAAGTCGACAAGAGCAACGAGCAAATTGTGTTGGAACGAATAAGAAAAAATATCGTACCGCGGAAAGTGAGCAAGAAACATAAGTTTAAAATAGGCGATCGAGTGCGTATCAGTAAATACAAAATCACATTCGCTAAAGGTTATACACCAAACTGGACGAACGAGATATATACAGTGCACAGAGTTCAGCCAACCGTACCGGTTACGTACTTGTTGAAAGATCACACGGGTGACGTTGTGGAAGGTGGGTTTTATGAACAAGAATTGAGTAAAACCAGCGTTGGTGATGTGTATCTCGTTGAAAAAATATTACAACGTAAAGGTGATCGCGTGCGAGTGCGCTGGCTCGGCTTTGACGGTAAACACGATTCGTGGATACATAAAAAAGATCTGATATAATAACATTACCACAGTATTTAACCGAACGTAAACGAGTTAAGATGAAGATTGAACAACAATCGTTAAAGTTAAATGTTAAGAACGTAGACTCTGCTAAGTACAACGGTGAAGTTGCATATAATAAACACAGTCCACTGTTTCCAAACACAGTTCGATGTATCGTGTGCGGCGGGTCATGTAGCGGGAAGTCAAACGTTGCCTTTAACATGTTATTCGATTCAAACGGACTGCGATTTCAGAACCTGTACGTGTTCTCCAAATCGTTATTTCAACCAAAATATCGTATGTTGGAAGACGTTTTTAATGCTCTCGCTGACGAAGGAATGATGTACTTCACATACAGTGAAAACGATGAAGTACCACCTCCGCACGAAATTGTACCTAATTCAATCATGTTGTTCGATGATGTGGTATGTGAACGGCAGAATAACATACGAAAATATTTCGCTATGGGACGGCATAGCGGTGTGGACACTTTGTACCTTTGTCAGACGTACAGTCTGGTGCCAAAGCAACTGGTGCGTGATAATACCAATTTCTTGGTTTTTTTCAGGCAAGATGATCTCAATTTACGTCACGTTTACAACGATCACGTTAACACAGATATGAAATACGAAGAGTTCAAAGCGATGTGCGCCGAAGCGTGGAAGGATCGTTACGGATTCATAGTCATCAACAAGGACTCACCGATAAACGCGGGTAGATACAGAGTGGGTTTCGATCGTTTTATACATAAATAGAATAGTTTGTGCGAGAAAGTCATCAGTGTCAAGATGGATGACAAGCAATTGACACATGAAATCGATGCAATTAGCGATAACATAAGACAAAAGTATCGCGCGTTGAAACATGACATCAGAGAGAGCGATGAAGCGTTAACGAGAAAGTACAAACCTCTTTTGGAACCGTTAACCCAGATTTTGGAAAAAGTTGAATGTCTCCGGTGATAAAATTAAAAAAATAAATGTTGAAGATGAAGATACGAAGACAGCTGTCGAGATGACACCACCACCATCACAACCTCGATTCCTTAGAACGGAAGTGTTGGCACAAACTCCTGATGTCGAAACATCGAACGTGACTCTTGAAGAGTTTTTAGCAACACCCGAAGGTCGACAGGAAGCACAAGAATACGTTGAACAGTCTGTCGAAGGTCCGCTCGCGAGGAAATACTTACTACTCGCTTTATCTGATGATCGAGACAAAAAGATGGATCATACGTACGGTATCCGTAACGTTGCAGACAAATGGATGGTGGGAAATTCGGTGTTGGAGATCAATCAAGACGACAGCTTCTACATAGCTGGAAAACGATACAGGGGTACACCGGGTCTCTACGAACTTATGTTTATGAAAGAACCCAACAAGAGCGTCTATGATGAAAACGATTTAGCAGCGTACAAATCTATACTGTCGGACACTAACGCACATAAACATTATCATTTACCCGGTGCTAAAATAAATACAAACAAAGGTGTAAAGTACAGAGAGATAATCGCCCGATTGTTCCCACCGCGCAGCGGACGTGGTATCGATTACGTACACTGGAACGATCCCAACAAACTGGTTGAACGGTTGAGACTGCTGGTAAGTTCAAAACGCGCCGGTCACACCGGACACGACAACGAAATCATCTCCGTTGTGGAGGAATTACGTGAAGCCAACATTATCGTATAAATTTTATGAACGTCGGTGTAACAACTCATTGACGTCAACACTGTCAACATGTGCGGGTTAGATTTGACACCTGACTTTGAAGTCGAAAACGAAAGACTGAAAACCTTTACATCATGGCCTGTGCATTTCATCAGTCCAACCGCTATGGTTGCCGCAGGCTTTCATTACACAAATGAAATTGACAGGGTTCGATGTTCATTTTGCGGTATAGAAATCTTTCGTTGGAAAGAGGGTGACGATCCGATTGTGTTACACACGCGATGGTCACCACAGTGTCGTTACTTAAAACGGTTAGCACATCATTTGTAGCGTGCAGTCGTACAATGGTTGTGGACAAGTTCGGGAGACATCAAAGCGCCGTGAGCGTGCGACGAGAAACAAAAAGACAATTACGCGATACTGTAGGATTTAAGATTACGAATGATGGGCATATAGATGTTGAAAACAAAAAGATCCGCAATCTGAACGAACCGGATGCAGCAAAGGATGCTGTATCTCTGACTTATATGCAAACACATTGTTTGCTACTCGATGATGAACGTAAAAGCGTGGACGTTAAAGGGTGTAGATTGAAAAATGTTGATACTCCTGTAGACGTTAAAGACGTAGTCAACAAATATTACGTTGATGACAACTGTATACAACACTCGAGTCAAGAGAGAGGTGAGGTCATCGATGCACGAGATCGATGGGTAATCAACGTTCGAAGTCCGGAACAAGCGACCGATGCGGTTAACAAAAACTATGTAGACTCGAACGTCATTAAAAAAGTATCGAACAGCTATTTGTTTGGGCAGAGCTGGTTGTCGGGAGTGAGTTCACCGATTTTTGGAGATGACGCGGTTAACGTAAAATACATGTTGCAGAACACCGTTAGCTTGGGCGAAGATGGTGTTTTCAAAGCAGCGGAAAAGAGAATAACAGACGTAGCGGATGGTTTTGCGGAGAGCGATGCTGTTAACTTACAACAATTAAATGACGTGAGACGATACGTAAAGAGCGAGATGTATAAAGTCGTTAAAACATTTCAGTATCAACTGGAATACTACTTATTGAAATTGTCTAAGCCACGTAGTTCAGAAGACGAGTGGACACTCGACACGAAGGAAATAAGAAGGTTAATAGATGAATACGATAAAAACATAGAAGAGAAAGACTGGAGATCGGTTTACGATGTACAACAACGTTAAGAGGAAAAAGGGGTGGGGCGTCGGAAACGTGCTTAAAAACGTTGTACCGTCCGTTGTTTCGTCAGTTATCAATCGAGCGGTGGACGCACTACCTGTCGAATTACATCTGCCGGGTTACAGATTCTGTGGACCGGGCACGAAACTCGAAGAAAGATTAGCGCGTGGTGATCGTGGAATCAATCAACTAGACGAAGCCTGTCGCGAACACGATATCGCTTACGCTCAATACAAAGACAACGAAAGTAGACGTATTGCAGATCGTAAACTCGCGGAAAAAGCGTGGGGACGGGTAAAGGCTTTGGATTCGGGTATCAGCGAACGAGCTTATGCGACAGCAGTTGCAGCGGCCATGAAAGCAAAATCAGCAATAGGAAGCGGTCGACGTCGTAAAAATAAAAAGAATGTGAGTAGTCGTGGTCGTGGTGCTGATGGTGGGATGAAGAAGAGGAGGAAGAGAACTGTCCGAACCGCTAGGAAAAAGAAGAGAACTGCGTCCGGATTGTATCTACGTCCGTACCGAAAAAACTAATTCACATACCGCTCCGCCCGTTGTCCGAAGATGAATTACGTGTATACGCAAAAAAGCTAAACATACCGTATTTTAGAGGTGTTTACATGCGTAACGCATTACCGGATACAGCGCCGTGGAAGAACGAAAGCGTCATCGTAAATTTGGACGACGAGAGCGGACCGGGAACCCACTGGGTATGTTACAAGAAGCGTGGAAATCGAGTACACTATTTTGACGGGTTCGGTAATTTACGTCCACCTCTCGAGCTGATGCAATATTTTGGTGATACAGCCGACGTTCGTTACAACTATGAACGGAAGCAACCTCCTAACACGGTCATCTGCGGTCATTTATGTTTAGACTTTTTATCGTCTTCTGATCAGTAAACTTCAGCATGTCGTCGCTAACGGTCACCGTGACGGGTACCGACGCTGCGAATCTCGTGTGTAACTTTTTCCCACCTCTCGAGTTATACGGTGAATGGTACGTTGGACTATTGGATTTTACATCGTATAATTCAATACCAAACGTTACTGAAGGAAAAAATAATGCATTTCCAGTAAAAATTTCCAAGGATCAGTGGTCCGTCATCAAGTTGCCTACCGGCACCTACGAAATCAGTGATATCGAAACGTATCTGCAGAAACAGTTAGGCGAGAGAACAATCAGTTTACGTCCAAACAACAACACATTAAAGTGTGAAATTTACTGTAAGCATGTCATCGACTTTTCGCATACACCGAATACCATTGCAAGTATGTTAGGATTCAAGGAGAATCAGCAGCTGGAAGCGTATATAACACACGAGTCGAACGTACCCGTTGACATAATCAAAGTTAACACCGTTCACGTACGGAGTAATATCGTACAGGGTGCGTACAAGGACGGCCAGGACCAGCACACGTTGCATTCGTTTTATCCGACCGTGGCACCAGGTTTCAAAATAGTTGAAACACCGACAAACGTAATATACTTACCGGTAAACGTACAACGTGTAGACAACATAATTTTGTCTCTCGTTGATCAGGACGGGGATTTAGTCGATTTTCGCGGTGAAGTTATCACGATACGACTGCATCTGAAAATATGGGATTGTATTTCGGACAAACGTCACCTGTAAAAAGGGAGTGTGTACGAAAGAAACATGGTAGTCGGTGTTCAACGTTGAAGCGATTGACATCAAGGAACAAGCGTTTCTTACTTTCACTTGGATTCAAATTATACGATTAAAATAATGTCGGGTGAAATTCTAGCTATCGAACGAGGAGCGGCTTTCGATAACAGAATCGTTGAGTTCGAATATCGTACGCACGCACCGTATGCTTCCACCCGATACGGTAACAACGATGAAATACGTATACCCATCCAACAACAGGATGTTTTCACTTTACCGGCGGAGAGTTTTCTGTACATCGAAGGAACATTGACCAAGGTTAACGCTACCGACACAGCGTTGAACGTGAAATTAATCAACAATGCAATGGCTTTCTTGTTTGAGGAGATCCGTTACGAAGTGTGCGGTGTGGAAGTGGATCGTACAAAAAACGTTGGAATTACGAGCACTGTGAAATTGTTACTATCGAGCAATGAGCATGAAAGAAAGCATCTAATCAATGCAGGATGGGTGACGACAACCGACGAGTCGTTGACAGTACACGAGAGTACCGGTGATTTTACGTTTTGTCTTCCGTTGAAAATGCTACTCGGTTTCAACGAAGACTATACACGCATCATGCTGAACGTTAAGCAAGAATTGATTCTGTTGCGTACCTCTACCGATCAGAACGCAATGGTGCTAAAAGAATCGGGTGCAACTGCAAACGGTAATCTCGTAATAAACAAAGTACACTGGAAGATGCCCTATGTGCGCGTGTCAAACAAGTACCGAATACCGCTATTGGAGCACATCGAGGAGGATCATGAACTAGTGATGCCGTTCCGCAGTTGGGAATTGCACGAGTATCCCGTTCTACCGACGACAAATCGACATTCGTGGACCTTGAAGACATCGTCACAGTTGGAAAAACCTCGGTATGTAATATTAATATTTCAGACGGATAGGAAGAACAATATAGCGAAAAACGCGTCGGAATTTGATCACTGCAATTTAACGAATGTCAAGCTTTTTCTGAACGATAAATACTATCCGTACGATAACCTGAACCAGGATATCGATAAAAAACGTTACGCCCTGTTCTACGACATGTATACACGTTTCCAAACATCATACTACGACCGTCGCAACAGAGCGCCTCTTTTGACACCTAATGAATTTATAACGAAAGCACCGTTGTTTGTCATCGATTGTTCCAGACAAGAAGAACCAATCAAGTCGTCTGCCGTTGATGTGCGTTTAGAATTTGAATCCAGTAACAATTTTCCAGATAAAACCACCGCTTACGCTTTGATTATACACGATAGGATAGTACAGTACACAGCGTTGTCGAATACTGTTCATCGTTTGTCATAAAAAAAAACTTGTTCTCCCCTCTACTAGTTTATAAAGATAGGTATTAGCGATCTCTACATAACAACAACCTCAGTCCTTTTCAACGATGGAAGGTGACTGTGACAGCAGCAGCAGCAGCCATTGTGAGTATAACGTTTATTTGTCTCTTGCATATCCAATCAACTCGTACTCTAAGTTCGTTACCGTCGGACTGTATAAAGAACTCAACTATGAACCGGGTGTTTTGTTTACAAACGGAAAAAAGAAACGTATATTACTTGACTTTTCTGAGTGGAATTACTTGTTGATCTTTCGTGAACAGTTACTATCCAGTATGTTATTGTACGAAGAAGGTGAAAACCGTGAAAAGAAGAAGAGTGTGATGATCAGTCGTAACTTTGGGAAAACGTTTGTTCGGATTAAAGGTAGTAAGACCGAAAAATTTGTTTTCACAGAACCCGAGTGGATCCGTTTTGGTTGTTTATTAACAGTATTAAAGAAATATCTTGTTCGCTTGTTTTATGATCAAGATCACTTCAAGTCGTACATTAATCAGGTAGTAGCCAAGGGGTGTTATGTACCACCATCCTTCTTTTTCCCCTCGTTTTTTCGATTGGAAAGCAGTCGTCACGACCAACAGCTAACATTTGATCGTCTTTACGATGAACTGGTATTGGAAGGAAAAGTAGAGGGGGAATTTGAAAAAATTAACGTACTCGATGCGGACATGTGTCACTCGGAAAAATGAACTTGAATAGGACGGTTATTGCCGAGTTTGAAGCGTTTCGCGGTGACAAAAATGAATATGTAATCAAAGAGTTCGTTACAGTTGATATAACAACCGGACGTTTTGTTATCGTGTTGTTCGCTCCACCATACGAAAGTGCACGACTGCACCAGAAATTCCGAAAAATCAATGACTGGTTGGAAACACATTATCACAGGATACGATGGAACGATGGTAATGTACCGTACAAGAATATGGTACGCATCGTTGCAGACATTTTTTCAGATTATCCTGTTGTCTATACAAAAGGGTTTGAGAAGGCAAATTTCTTACGACAGTTGTATCACCATGGTGAGGTGATTGACTTAAACGATATTCAAGCACCTGTAGTTCCTAGATCCTTTGTACCCATCATACAATGTCCTGTTCCTCATCGTCAACCCGTTACCACTCCCCCCTTACACTGTGCATTACGCAAAGCTTTGTTTTATGCAGAATGGTTGCGGCAACGAAATAAAATATAGTCGGTTGTGAACATGTTTTCATCGTGGTGTTAGTGTGAATGCTACGTGACAGAAATGTCCATAAACGTAGAATTAGGTACCGTAGTGTGTGCGTGAATGTTAACCTTGACTACGTCACTGTCGCGGTAGAAATACTCATAAACGTAGTCCTGGTAGTTCGAGACGGGTCACTGGCACGGTAGATATACCTGTAAACTCGTCAAGAACCAGTATGGGTGTGAAAATTACTCATTACGGTACAGCAAATGTGAATACGCATCATGTATGAACAACATATTCACCCGATTAAAAAAATAAAAAAAATAAATAAAAAAGTAAATAAAAAAATATGTACTGCTTTTACACATTGGCTTAGCATTGCATAATGTATCTTTATTATTATCTACCACTGTACTAGTCAATAGTACAGCGATAGATAACGTGGAGTAGGCCTGCTTTACGAATCTGTAAAGTTGGGGAAACCACGTTAAAAAAAGCGTAGCAGGCTCTCATTCGCCTCCCTCAGGCTGCTAGGAAGAGGATGAGAGGTAAAAAAATAAAAGTATAACGAAATGTTTATTTATTTAATAATAAATAAACTTATATTGTGCTTTTATGATTTTACACATAGGACGACAGTAGATATCACTCGTCCACCTCATGGTTACAAGTAAGAGATGAGAAGTATAAGTACAGAAATAATTACAGTTAAGCGATAACGGCCCCTTGGTGTAGTGGATGCACGCCGGTTTGGTGTACCGGAGGTCCCGGGTTCAAATCCCGGAGGGGCCGTAATTTATTTTTATGTAAAAATTAATATCCAATGACATACCATTGTTACAGTTGAACACATGCGTCATGTGGTCGTACATTCCGGTGTTAAAATTTCGGACACCAAAAATTTCGGGTAACCCCATCCGTTGATTTAAACATTTCGGGTACTAAATTTCAGACACCAAAAATTTCGGGTACCCCCATCCGTTGATTTAAACATTTCAGACATCACGCCCTCCACGTCGTCGTCGAACCAGCTATCATATCCACCCAGCCTCCTGTTTCGTCGTAACCAGTGTTTTATACATGCGTCATGTGGGCGTACCCACAAATTTCGGGTACCCCCATCCGTTGTTTTAATCATTTAGGGTACCAAAATTCTGACATTAAAAAAATTTCGAGAGAGAACGATTATTTTGTTACATCAAAATAAACCAGAACGCGGAAGTGTTTTAACATTCGGACACCAGCTGCCAGGGCCTCTGTCATGAACTGGAACCCGGTTAGGGCGTACCCACAAATTTCGGGTACCCCCATCCGTTGATTTAAACATTTCGGATAACGGTACCCGATGCCCCCAAAATTTCGAGTAACGGTACCCGATGACATAGCCTCTGCGCGTCCGGGCAACCGCCGAATTCCGGGTACCCCCATCCGCTACACATTGTTTTCGGCTACCAAATTTTGAACATGCAGAAACCACGGCCTCCGTGACGTCTTGAAACAGGTTTTAGCCATGCGGACGCCAGCGACTTGAGCCTCTGTATGACGTCATGAACTGGAACACGGAAGTGTTTCAGTCACACATACACACACATACACACATACACACACAAAACAGTGACGTCACATGGACAGCTCGGACACCAGCTGCCAGTGCCTCTATGACGTCATGAACTGGAACCCGGTAGTGTTTTCAACTGGAACCCGGAAGTGTTTTCTAACGCTCACTTTCCCTCTACTTAATGATGAAATTTGATTGGATTGAGTATAATGTTCAGATAATGAGTATTGTAAACGAGTGACTTGCCTCTTTGTTATCATAGAGTATTTAAGTTTTCTTACTGGTGTATAATACATGCTTAATTTGTATGTTTCAACATTTGGGTGATACACGATGAGTTGGATAGACATAATTCTTCTCTTGGTTTAGGAGCTCATTTCTTTATCTGGTCAGTATATAATTGACATGTATGTACATATGCATGAGGGCACATGCACACACAAATATCTGAATTATTGCAAACATATAAAGTATTTAAATAATAAATAAGTTATTCACTGAAACCACAGGCAGGTGGCAGGTGTAATTAGTGTAAATAGAATAATACGAACAGTTTTAGACAGTTTTGTGCGAGAACGGACTGGCTGGAGCCTGTCGAAAGTGACACCTGCTTTTGTAGCGTAAGTTACAGCATTCATGTGTATGTGTGTGTGACGCAAGCTGTGACACGATAATATGGGGTGACACGTACGAATTGTTGGTTTCCAATTAATCAGGTCTTAACAGGATTATAATAAACTAATTATTTGTTTTAAACCTGTAAACAAAGCTTACATCAATTATAAAGACACCATTACATTAAGGAATTTTTTATGAGTATGGTGATGTAAAATTTATCGCCAAAGGTGCAATATTAAAGATGCTATTAAATTAATATTAATTACTAGTGTAATTAAATAGTAATTAATATGTGTGGTATATATGAGTGACCAGAAAAAAATTATGCAAACAATGATATCGCTCATGTGACGAGTATGTTCATGAGTTCGCGATAATTAACCAAAAAGTAAGTGTAATAAAAAGGATGGTTTGCATGAATTGACAATATCTGGCATGTCGAAAAACAGTCCTGAACCTGTCAAATTGCCTCCAGTATAAATACCACTGGCAACTTTGGGGGATCACACACTCAGACTCAAGAAATCTACAAACGACGTCATGCTGCCCGATTGCAGATCGACCAGGACACACACACTGTACCACATGCACACTAAGACGTATGGAGGCACTCTGGAGCATCACCAACAGCAACAACCCATAGAGACAATGAGCACCGCAGCAGCATAGTCATCATCGTCATCATCCTCATACTCTCAGGATTCTGGACACACACACACACACACATGCAACGGTAACGGCAGATATACGCGGGTGTTAAAAAAAAATTATATTTTTTTATTGTGAAGAGAGCTCTCGAAAAGAACTTAAGTATGAAAAGTTAATAATTAGAGGTTTAAAGTTAAATAGTAGTTAGATAAGAGAGTTTAATTTAACAAGCAAATCTAGAAAAGAAATACCAATCTTTTGTTGTATGTTAAAATTTGGGTGTGTCAGTAGAAATAAATAATAGATTGGAAGTAAATGGTAGATTATTTTATTTTGTTTATAGGAACGATTAAAGTTTATTCTTGAGTTTTGATATTATTTTGGTTGTAAATGAGTTGCTAGTATTATTTAAAATTTGAGTTAATTTCAGACACACCAAAATAGAAAGAATTTAAATAACTTGGTTAACATGTTTGTTTAGTTAGTAAGATTATATGGGTGTTTATTTTTGTTGTATGTTATGAATAGCATAGCAGGTTACAGTATATTTGTAAAGCTTATGAAGGTGAATATTTATTTGTCTAACGTTTGAAATTTTAATATTTAAATATTTTTCTATAATATTATTATATACATCCACCAAAATCATAGTGTGAACTGATGATGAAATTATAATAATTTCGAAAAGGCCTTATTCAATAATTTAAAAAATTGAAACTTTACTGATTTTGGTGGATGTATATAATAATATTATAACAAATCAGTGGCATAATGTTTAGCAAAATAATTTTTCTATAAATTAATAAATCTTAGAATGATTATTTTGAAACGGTTTTAAATGATTATTTCATGTCAACAACATCTCACTCCTCTTTAAAAATTATTTAATTATTGTGCAACTACATATACTTGACGCAACGAGAGAAAAAATCCTGCCACCTGGCCGGTGTAATACACTTTATAGTTGTGTTGAGTGACGTATAGTAATGTATTTGTATAATTGTTGTATCGTTGCAATATTGTTTATTGACCAAAGTGGATTCAATGATAACTCCTAATTTTAGTAGTAAGTACACCACGATGTATCTATATTCAATAGTACTTGATGATTTTAACACAAAAATATAAAAAATAAAGTAGATAACTTATTAAAAACTGTGTATTTATTTTGTAAGTGGGTGCAAACAAACAATACGATCACATATGATGAAAACTAATATTTTGTTAACTTTACAATTGGATACAAATATGTTTTTTTAATATTGATAAATTTTGAATTTTAAAATTTTTAAAGAAATTTTGTTTGCAGTGAGTATCATGAGAATGATACAATTATATTCTATAATAGTCAGCTCTTAAATTCTCATGTATTATAAATTTAAACAGTTGTTTCAGCAAGTGAAGTGAAAGAAGTACTTAAGAGTGATCCAGAAGAGTTTAGAAAAAAATATGGTGTCAGTAAACCTGGTAAAGATGAAGCAGTAGTTTTTATGTGCAATAATGGCGAAAGAAGTCTACAGGCATTAAAAGAAGCTGTTGGTGAAGGATATACTAAGTCAGTATTTTAAAAGTGTACAGAATTTTTGTTAATAAGACAAAGCATTAAGACTACACAACAGTGACTGGTTGTGGCTAAAAAATATGGGAATTTGTGTTTGTGTCAGATGTTATTAAACTGTTTTATGAGTGTGAGTAGGAAAAAATACACCATAGGCTTAAATAAGCAACTGAAATAATCATATACTGAATATTATTTGGTGTAAGCAATATACCAAATAATAAAGTTAGTATTATTATGTGTTCTACCACAAAGTTTCTTAAATAATTTTATAGCATTTTCTGTGAAATTTTGAAAGTCAATTGTAGGCCTCTCAGGTTCTATGAGTTACATTTTTTCTCAACATGATGTAAATTGAACACCATTTTTATTGAGTTTTGAAAATTTTAGCATAAACTTGATGTTACTACATCAATACTTGTACTAGTTAATACTTGTTGACTAGTACAATTAACTATTTATATGCATACTAGATGTTAGCCACGGCTTCCCATGCGAATATTTGACTTTTAATAAGTATTTTAATATAATGTTTACTGTCTGTGTCTATATGTGATTCTGTCAGCTCGTATAACAATTTTGTACTCATTAGTCAAATTCTCTCCAAAGCTATTTTCAACACTTGTATTATTTTAACTTGTACTAAATTATTATGTTGGTGCAACAGCATTTGGAGATTTAAAAATACCTGTTTATAAAGTCTTTGGAGATACTTATAAAGTACCTGTTAAATCAAAAACGCTAAATTATTTATTTTATAATATTTTGAATGTTCATCACTTTTTTGTTCACTACTAAAAAATAATTATTAATTACAATAATTATTAGTATTGTTGGTACTTTCACTTGTTTCTTTATTTTAATTAATTAATGCTTTATTGTGTTATAAACATTGTATAACACATTAAACGTTATGTTTTCCTCAACAATGGCTTTTATTTATTTCAGCAGTAAACTAAAAACCAAAAACCATTGTCACCTAACCTCACAAATGAAAACAATACATTTTTTTCGCTTTGCATTAAGTAATAGGACAATTTACAGTTAATAGACTTCTTCTTTTCCACATCGTAATATATCGATAGAATCGCACATTATATAAAACATCGAAAATGTACTGCAGGAATGGATAAATGTACAGTTCTGATACAATAGCTTTTGTTTATTTACTTGTTACTATGGTAATTAATTATGGTCTCCACGGTGTTGTTGACACGATGGTCTTTATACGCGTCAACAAAAAGGCATAATTAAAAGGGCCTAAATCGTGCGAACGGCGCAAAATATCAAATTACAAGTTAGACATGTTTTTCGCCTTGTGTCAAAGGTTACCTGTGCAAAATTTGGTGGCAATCGGTGTAATGTTGTGGATTTGTATTCAGTACACATAAATCCTCAGATTTTGAGTTTTATATATATAGATTATTTAGTGTAACAATGATAAATATTGCAAACAAAAAAATAACTGACACGAGCAAATACAAGAATGTAATAATTTAGCCTTGCACTCAAAACCAAGTTTGTAATCCCTGATCACATCTGGCTAATCAGTGTTGCTGCCATGGCAATGGTCAGTGGTGCTGCCACATCACTGTTTCAGTGTTATGTATCTGTAAGTGAAAAGTACACTGGTGATGTGCACAGTGCACTGAGAATGGCTTCAGTTTTTTGTTTTCTGATTGGCAGCTGATTCATTTTGACGATTGTGGGTGGAAAGAAACTATTGTACAGGGTATATCCTTACATTATACTTTGCATAATGTGTACCGTACATGTATAAGAACTTACAATAGCAGTGTGGTGTCCACCAGAAGCTCAGATAGATAGGAGGGGAAAATTCCTCTTGTTTGGTCATTTATTTACTCTCTCAGCACTCAATATGTTTCTGTCTGCATTGGCATCAGAATATTCAACTTTGGATAGTAGTTTTGTATCCATAAGTCATGTTCAGTTTGGTTTCATATATATAGGCATATAAAATTGTTTTTCCTTTCCAAGTCATGAAGTGTGTTAATATTTATTAGCCTATTAGTTTGATTTTCTTGTAAATAAAATACAGTGTCTTGTACAAAATTTATCTAGTTGTATAGTAAATGGACTTGTAGTTACATTTGTTACTATACAGCGTAGTTAGTAATTTATTTTAAGCTCATTGTCAAGCTAAAGTCTGACAGTGCTTTGAACGAATCTATCAAGTAGCCAGACAAAGAAAATACTACTTGATAGATTCGTTCAACACCACAATGTTTTTTTAAAACCAAATATTTACAAATTTAATTTAGCCACACATTGTATAAGTAATAAACATTGATTTCCCAATGTTCAAAATATGAAGTTAATTAAAAACATGCAAAAAGGTAAAAAAATGAATATTAAAGGAAATATTGATAATTACAAACACAATAACAATAATTTACTAATTAAAGAACAAACTCAAGTAATAACAAAACAAGATGATCTATTTAAAATGATAAATTTATTAAAATATTAAATATAAACATAATATATTTCCAATGTAACCAACAAAACAGCTGATTAAGTAAATAAATATTAAAACAACTTTAAATAAATATAATTAAATTGATAATTTCTTTTATATTAAATTCAATTATCCGTTATTTTTTTATAGTGAAGTCGAATCAATTCAATTGTTTGCTTATTCATTTATAAACCTCTGATGATGCTGATCTGTTAAATGAAATGTGCATAAGGTGATAATATATTTTTACTGCAGAAATAGTTAGTATTTAAAGAATTGTTCATTTTATATTAATATGCATCATTTAAGTGCATCATATTGGTCTTACATTTAAGAGCCCAATACAACTGGCCATATTCATTCAAGTCGAAGTTCAATTAATTTTTTTTCAGTAGTATAAACAAATTATTTAAATTACAACAAACAATTTAGAGAAGTTAAAAACATCTGTGCATGCTACAAATAAAAATAAAGACAATAAATTACTTTATAAAGTATTCAGCTATCACAAAGTGTTGAGAGATATCATTAACTTCTTATTAATGGAGTAGTAGAATAATTGATCTACCTATGTTAAGGCTAAGGCTATTACTTGTATTTGGTATTTTAATATCAATTATTTTTATTGTAATTTTTGTGACATGCTCATTTTTCTGTTATACATGTCTCTTATTTATACACTATATTGTAATTAAATTTTGTTTTTATCATAGGAAAGAATTTATTTTGAAAAAGAAAGGAATCAGGAAAAAACAAAAAAATATCATTTTATTGTCTGGTAATAGTTTTTACTTCCATGTTCCTTAAGGAAATGGAAGTATGGTGATGGCAAAAAAAATCGTGTTCGAGATTATTGCAGATTCTGATTGTACTACACTGAAAACATGAAAAAAAGTCATTTTTCGAAAAGTGTCTGTGTGTGTGTGTGTGTCTGTCTGTGTGTCTGTCTGTAGATTTTTTTCTATGGTAAACGATAACAGCCGCAAATTCAAACAGAATCAAATGATTATTTGCATATAGGCCTGAATTGTAGAGTTCTCAAGACCTTTTGTTTTTGGTAAAGATCGGTAATGGGAAAGGGATAGTTTACTTGCAACGTTTTTTTATCAGTGGTAATTTTTTTCTATGGCAAACGATAACAGCCGCAAATTCAAACAGAATCAAATAATGTTTTGCATACAGCCCGGAATACAGAGGTGTAAAAATTATTAGACTCAGGTACGTTTTTCAGTAAAAAATAGAGTTTTTAGGTTAAAAAATCATTTATTGAACAACTTAAAACAACATTAATATTTTGTGTGCATGCCTTTAGCCTTTATTAACAATTCAATCTGCTTCGGAATGCTTTCCACAAGAACTGGACATATGTTTTTTATTTCATCATCATGGTGCCATATTTTGATGAGTTCCTCGATTAGTTGAACCTTAGTTGTTATGTTTTTTTTTTTGATTTTTTTTTAGCCTCTACTTGACAATTCCCCATAAATTCTCAATAGGATTCATATCTGGGCTGTTCCCAGGCCATGGCAAGGTTTGCACATTGTTTTCAGCCAAGAAATTTGTTACTGACTTGGCTTTATGACAAGGTGCACCGTCGTGCATGAAAACACAGTCTCTGTCAGGAAACCAGTTTCTCAATTGGGGAAGAAGTCTTGTTTCTAAGACTTTTCTGTACTGATGCTGATTCATTGTGCCTTCAACAATATATAGACGGCCTGTACCCTTTGCTGAGATGACACTCCACACCATAACTGAAGTAGGATGTTTCACAGTCTGCGCAACACAAGACTCAGAGAACTCTTCATTTGGAGATCTTCTCACATACTGACTGCTTTCATCACATATTGAAAACATGGACTCATCAGAAAAGCAGACCTGTAATAAATAACAGTTTGAGTATGAAAAGATTTTGGAAATGGACAGTTGATAAGTCTTTGGGTAGAAGTTAGAAGTTAACTTCTAGAAGTTAAATTCTAGAATTTTCTTTTTTATCGAGAATCATGTGTAAGAAAAAAAAAAAAAAAAAAATCAAAAATATCAGGTATTAATAATTTGTGATCCTTTACCTTGCTCCAATCATTTCCAAAGCGAGTTTTAACCTCGTGGGCCCAGTTAAGCCTTTTCTTAGCCATTGCCGGTGTTATTTTAGCTTTCGTTCTTGGCCGACGCGCTGGAAGACCTGCATTAATTAGCTTTCTCCTAACTGTGGAAGTACAAACATCAACCCCGTACTTCTCCAGGGACTTTTTTAATTCTTGACTAGTGGCTCTTCGGTTGTATTTGGCCATCTGGACAAGTTTGCGTTGAGTTCTTGGGGTTACTTTGCTCTTGCGCCCACACTTGCCTTGTCTTGCAGGACTGTAGTGATGCCCATTTTTAAGTGCCTGGCTGATACGGCTTACAGATTTCTGTGAAATTTGTAGTCTTTTAACTATTTCTCGCTGTGAGTACTTTTTCTCTTCAAGCAATGTCTTAGTAACACCAACTTTTCTTGGTGAAATATCACTAGTTTTTCCTATAACCTCAAAATCTAGAAAAAAAAACGAACAATACAAATATACAATATATATTATACAAATATATATTTTTAATATGAAAATAATAACAAATAAACATTCTAGGTTCATTATTTAATGTTAATGACCCATTAAACTCACCTAAAGTCCTTCTTTTGATGAAAATAAATCACTAAAGAGAGCATTAAACATGCACCTTGCAGTACAAGATAAACAGCCGATTGCTTTAAGCAGTGTTACCAACCCCTTATCTTTTGCATAGTTGGCAAATTCTCCTTGGCGGTGAATACAAAAGATGATAGAAGCATTTCTTCACTCAGAGACTTCAATACCATAAGAATGTAAGCTTTTACAGTAAATAAAACTGAGAATTTACAAAATTTTTGTTTTGAGTCTAATAATTTTCACACCTCTGTAGTAGAGTTCTCAAGACTTGTTGGTTTTGGTGAAGATCGGTTAAGGGAAAGGGGTAGTTTACCTGCAACGTTTTTTTATCAAGGGTAATTTGTTTCTATGGCAAACGATAACAGCCGCAAATTCAAACAGAATCAAATAATGTTTTACATACCTTTTTGAATTAAAGAGAACTCAAGGTCTGTTGATTTTGTTGAAGATCGGTTAAGGGAAAGGGGTAGTTTACCAGCAACATTTTGTGTTTTAACAAGGGTAATTTCTTATATGACGAACGATAACTGCCGTAAATTCAAACTGATTCAACTAAATTTTTGCATACCTTTTTGAATTAAAGAGAACTCAAGGTTTGTTGAAGATCGGTTAAGGGAAAGGGGTAGTTTACCAGCAACATTTTATGTTTTAAGAAGGGTCATTTTTTTTACGAAAGATAACTGCCGTAAATTCAAAGAGAATCAAATAATGTTTTCCATACTTTTCTGAATTGTAGAGATCTCAAGGCCTACTGATTTTGGTGAAGATCGGTTAAGGGAAAGGGGTAGTTTACCTGCAACATTTTATGTTGGCAAAAAAATCGTGTTCGAGATAATTGCAGATTCTGATTGTACTACCCTCAAAACATGAAAAAAGTCATTTTTCGAAAAGTGTCTGTGTGTGTGCCTGTAGATTTTTTTCTATGGCAAACGATAAGAGCCGCACATTCAAACAGAATCAAATAATTTTTGCATACATCCCTACATTGTAGGGAACTCGAGGCCTGTTGATTTTAGTGAAGATCGGTTAAGGGAAAGGGGTAGTTTACCTGCAACATTTTATGTTGTAACAAGAGTAAAGTACTTAATTTTGATAAATAAAGTATCCTGATAAGAAGATCTTAATAATCCACTGTAGAAATGTAGATGAAACATCTATAAATGAAGAGGTTAGTTGAACGGGGTGGGGGTAATTTTCTATAAATGATATATATAGTTGAAGGGAGAGGGGATAATTTTTATGTGTGTACTACGTGATCCGCAACAAAGTAGTAGTTTGTTGTTAAAATTCCTTCCCGGGCTGTTTGGCCATAGTCCAATGTTTTCTGCAAAACCAGATGTTTTGGCAGTGCCATCGACTGCCATCATCAGTGAAAATCGAGTGCGGTAACGTGTGGTGGTATACGTTAGTGACCACAGTACTGTGGTTAAGGCTGAAGCAATAAGTGGAAAGAAGTAGTTTCTATGGAAACATTTCATTTCGTAAATGATTTTAAATATAAATCTTAGAACATGGAAGTCATGAATGGTTCTCCATACCGATATTTTATCTCAGTTTTTAGATCTTATTTCACTTTATTTTAGTCATATGCAACACACAGGTGGATATTAAGTCTTGGTAGACTGTTTAGATTAATATTTTCTTAAAATTGGCAAATTCAAATTTTATTTTAAATACAATATATATTAAATTAATTTTAAAATATACATACAATATAAAGTGGAATATACCAGACAATTATTAAGCATTATCTTTCTTTGATTACTGTTAGTCTGTTGCTTGGTTTGATTCAGTATTGTAGCTTTCCATTTAGCCATTGTGTGGCCAGCTGTCTTCAACACAGTATTGTACTGATTATCCATTATGTTATAGGATATCACCTTCTTCATTGGTCTAACGTTTTCTCCTTCCCTTCTACCTTCAATAATAGTTTTACGAAAACCCTTTGCAGGCTTTGGAATGTGTGTGATTAAAATTTTTCTTTTATATTTTATATTTATAATTCATTAGAATATCTCCTTCAGTGCACTTTTTTTCAACATCTTTATATTTATGATTCTATCTACCCAGCTTGTTGTTTGTATGTGTGGTTTGCTTCAATGAGGTGGTTTGGAAAGGTGGATTCTGTAGTGGAGTGTAGTGCCTTTGTGTGTTCAATGTATCTTTGTTTGAAACTACATCCTGTCTGGCCTATGTAGAATTTGTTGCAATCTGAGCAATTTTAGTTTGTAAACACCACGTAGATCTAATTTGTTTTGTGTGTGTGTTTTGATAGTAGTTTTGTATGCATTCTGTATCCTGCTGTTTTAAATTTGTTGGCTATTTTTTCAGTGTGGTTGTTGATGTATGTTAGTGTTATGAATTTGTTGTTTTCTGTCTTTGTCTGTTGTTTGTTTTGTGTTCTGTGTAGGAGTTTATTGACTATTTTTCTGCTGTATCCGTTGGATTCTGCTAGATATTTTATCGTGTTTAGTTCGTCTTTGTAGTCATTTTCGTCTAGTGGGATATTGTTTTTAGTCTATGTATCATAGTTATAAAGGCACCAATTTGTGTTGTATTGGGCGATTGGAGGAGTTGTGTATTATATTGTCAGTTGTAGTGGGTTTTCTGTATATACTGAATTTCTGTCTGTGTTCAAATTTTGTGATGGAGAGGTCTAGGAAGTGTATGCTAGTGCTGTTATACATGAACAAGATGAACAGCGCTCCCAGTGGCAGCCTCTGATGAAGCTTATAATAAGCAAAAACTGCTTCAGGCTATAAGGTAAAACTTTTAAGATTTTACCACTAAAAACTTTGTGTTCCGAGTCGGTAGTAATATACTTATATTTACTTAATGCCAATTTTGTTTGTTTAATTTTATTTTCATCATTTTTGGCACTACAGCTATTTTTATACTAAGGTTTCATAAAAGGGGTCATTCTTAAAAATTGTAAAAAAAATCAAAGTTAGACATGTAACTAGTGGTTGCTGTTTCACAACAAAGATGCTACAAAATCAGCAAACTCTAAATATCAACTAATAAGAATTAAATAAGAATTAATGTGTTTAATTATTGTATGCTGAATATAAAAGTTCAGTTTATTTATTGTTTTCCATTGTTTTTGTCTTTAGTGCAAAGTCTGTAAAAGGTGGTTTCGGAATACTCCTTCTAAAAGAACTGCCGAAAAGGTTATACCAACTGTGCTTCAAAAGAAAACCAGAGTAAATGTAACACTGATGTACTGATTATACACCACTGAGTGGAACATACTCAAACATTGTTTAATATTATGTACCAACTCTATGTAATACATGAATATGATTTTCAAACATTTATGTTAAAATTTTATATGAAATATACGGTTCTTTAATTAATGAAAAAATGAGAAATTGATTTTGTACATAATTTTAAGACTCTTTGTAAAGAGCTTTGCAGATACAAACTGTAGTTGTCTGATCCTAAAATAGTATTATTGTTATTGTTTATGGTTCTCTTATTCAGTACAGTGGACTTCCATCAGTCAGGCATAAATTGATTCGGAACACTTGGATGACCCAACATGTCTATACTGTTTCAGTTCTTAGCTTAATCCTGATGTAAACAAACCCACGTGGCTCATCTGAAACGCCATTGGTCAGGGGTGTTGACACTGTTCACAAGGTAATGTGTTACGCGCATGTGCAGAGTCGCTGTACAGTCATGTGAGAGTTGTCATTGGCACAGCGTTTTAACGCTAACTCCTTATCACTGTACTCTGAAGCCCACTGAATTAATATGGAGCCAGTTGAAAGGATACGTTGCCCGTTACAACACAACATACAAGCTGCATGATGTAAAACAACTGATATAGAAGGTGGTAAATGAGATAACAGCAAACAAGTGGAGTCATTGTGTGGAACATGTATTTAAAGAAGACAAGCTTTAGGAACTGGACCAAATTACCGACGCTGTTGTGGAAAATCTTACCATCAACACTGCTGACTCAAGTGATGATTCAAACTCCAACACAGATATGGAAGACATTGAATGACTCTCTGATAGCAACTGATAATACACAGTACACTGGTAAGTAATTATCACAGCTTCTATTTTCGCTTTAAATATAGGCCTACTTTATTTTTTTTCTTGCGATATTTAAACAGTGAATAAAAAAGCCATTAACTCTCCGGGTTACAAAATATTCACTGTCGGTCTGACACAGTCACTCAAATTTTATTTTGGTCAGGACAAATTATTAGAATTTACATGCGTGTATACAGTATCAACATTATATATAACCTGTGTGTACTCCTTCTGTCAGAGTGAGACCCCTCTAATTCAAGCAGCAAATAGCGTTTCAGATGTACCACGCCTGTTTGTGTACAGTACATCAAGATTAAGCTAAGAACGAAAACGTATAACCACCAGTATTTTGGTCAGGTGAGCGGTGCTTGATAATACTCGTTGCATGACATCACCTGGTCACACCAATCAACTGGCCCAGACACTACTGAATTATACACTAAGTGTAACAGCGCTGTGTCACCGCTTACTTGTGGTGCATATGTTGAGTTTTATAGATTCTTAAAAATTCTATATTGTCATATACCTGAAATGTGGTATTTTATTATAAATGTGGCCAGCTTGAGAATACACCAGCACATAACAAGATAATGCAGATGAGTGATTATTTACTGCCAAGTAACCCCTTTGCTAATGTGACAAAGAAGTTGTAACGTATTGCCGCGTTACAAATCCAGGGAACCCATATTAACTGGCCTCTGCCAATTACATGGGCTGCCTACGTTGTAACGAACTGTATTAAAATCTAATTAATTGAACAAATTACTCACTATCAGTGTAAGGGAACAAGGGAAGGTATTTTACTGATTTATGCACTCATTTTCATGTGTAACAAGACGACTTCTCTTTATTTAACAACAGTTACTGACAGATCCCATGACATCATTATTTAAACTAAAATATTTAAATGCTTTTCATAAAACTTTGGGATCAAATTGATTATATATTCTTATACCTCGGATCCGAGTTTACTTTCTGTATATTTATAGTAAAGACTTCTAATTATTTTCAGTTCATTTTAGAAGCTTGCAAGACTTCTTTAACCATTTGAAGAATGGTACTATTACTTGGAATGATAATAAGTTACATTAACATTTAAAGTGTTACAACATATGATAATTGAATTTTTACAGTAAACTCTTAGATTTTCTCATTATAATTTTTACATAAAATTAATCGTCTTTGAAAAGTCTCTTTTAGAAGCGAGTAGTGTAACAAATATGATTAACTCTCGATAGCAAGCCTATCGAGTCACCTTTACAATTGAACGTAGAAACCTCGTCCTGGGGTGTCCGTCTTGGGAATCCTTGTAGTCGGCGTCATCATCTGGGTCGTGTCTTCGGCAAGAATAGGTCGGCTGTTCACAGAGGAGATTGAAGCTTCTTTGGTGTAAGTATATGTATATTCTCGGATGTCCTAAGCAACGTCTTAAGCATGGTAAACGTGTCTTTATGAAGTTTCTGCAGATCACATCTTCAGGAGTGATGTTGTAAATGGAGTTACCTCTTGAAGGGAGTCGTCATCTTGCTTACCACTAGTTCCGTTTTTGTGTTACATTTTCTTTCTTCTTCTTACCACATATTTATGTTATTGATACACGACACACGCTTTCCACTTTTAGCAGTGGTAGTTAATATACTACATTTAAATAAAACAAACAATTTAAAAACATTTAGGTAGAGCTTTCGCTCGTACGTCTGTACTGTGTGAAGGCAACATAGCGAGAGAGACTTTCTGCTCGCTTCAACTGGTACTTAACAAAGGAGAGGGGCAACTACTCCGCGACAATATAGTCCCTATTTTTATTTAAGTTAACATTCTTATTACCAAAAACTATACCTTAATTATACATATATAATTTAAGTGAGTTATTTTAACGACTATTTGTGTCTTCAGATTTCTAATTATTAACATTATGATTTTTATATCTTCCTAAATTACAGACGACTCGATAAACACGTTGAGTCCGGAATTAACAGGTCACCGCACGATGACAAGCAAAGGGTTAATTATGATAATAATAACTTTTTACAATTCGCCCTTTTTATTAGTGTTTCTTTGGATCTCTTAATTACTTCTCATTCTCATACTGAGTAAATACAGGGGTTTTAGGTATTATAGTGAGATTTAAAATTACTTAATCGCTCGCAAACTTAATTTTTTTATTCACGATTACAGTTAGAATTTAAATCGTCACAAAGTAGAGTGGATCGATTAGCTGATCGAAGAGGATGATGGATGAAAATGGATTTAGCAATAACATAGTGCATAATTAACCCATCGGCGATCTATCTTCGGGGAGAAGAGAAGTCAATGAAAAAAATATTCAGAAGAAGAAGTCAGTGAATATGTCTCTAAAACGTCACTTGGAAAGAGGCCATTGTTATAAACTTTGTTGAATGTAACAGCTTATTCAACGATATTGAAATTGTTACCATGCAGAATGAATTTTATAAAGAGAGAGGGACAAATCGTGGATGCACTTGGATGTTTGAAATGTTTTGAAGAATGCTGCCAGTAAAACAAAATAGACTTCAAGTTGTTCCAGTGAAACAAAGTGATTTCTTTGAAGAACTTTGTTGATACTGTATTTCAGGTTAGTTACCAAACATTTTAATATACTGGAAGTCATCTACGATCTTTTTACAGTAATATGCATCAGTGGCAGATTTGTTTGAAAACCACACAAACAACCAAGATTACTCTTTCCCAGTCAGAATCACCCTTAGTAGCCACGGTACCGGGTACAAACCTACGCATGGGGCCCCTAAAACCAAGCAACATCCCCCTCACTTCATCCTTCACATTCTGTATAACACTGCCTTCAAAATTATTGAAAAAAAAAATTATCTCTGAGAAATTAAATGTAAATGCATCTAGCTAACTCCTATAATTATAATCTGGTAGGTTCAACTCTGGCCATTTAAGAATGTGTGAGCAGAATGTGAAGCAGAAGGCTGCAGAAACATTTCAAACACCTGTCTCTGATTAGTTGCTAACAGCTCTTCCCACTTTTCCTTCTTTATTTTCTTGAAACCAAGATTTGTATTTACAAAACGTGTCTTTACCTGTAAATATTCCTCTCTCACACACACACACACGCGCGCGCGCGCACACACACACACGCACACACACACACACAGTACCTTGTATTATGCATACAAACCACATAATTACAATATTCAAACACCAAGCTTGCGAACATAAACACAGGCACAGTGGCACAGTATGACTAAAAGAGAGTTGAGACAACTACCATTGGTAATTAGCACTAAATGTTAATCAAGATGCATAAGTAAAGTTCTGTTGGTAAGTGTAATTGTAGTGTGGTACCTGACAGTAATGTGACTTGATATCGGATGTAATCTGTTCTCAGAAAGAAACCCATTGCATTGTAGGGAACATATACAAGAAAAACAATACAAATGTAAATATTGCAATCTTGAATGTTTCTGTAGTTACTTGCTCTTTATACCTCATACTAATTGCTATCGCTATTTGGTAGTAAATCCAAACAAGAAGAGACCGGGTTCATAACAACATCGAGATAGAGGAGGACACAATTGAAGTGGTGGACAGTTTCACGTATCTCGGAGTGAACCTAGCAAAGACTGGATCAGAGGAGCCGGAGATCCGAAGACGGACCACCATGGCTAACAAGGCATACTTCGCATTGCTGCCATCATTTAGGTCTGGGGATATGCACAGGGAAACAAATATGAAAATATATAGGACTGTCATCAGACCGGTGTTATGCTACGGGTGTGAGGCATGGACAATCACACAGAAAACAGCCGGCATAGTAGACACCTTTGAAAGGAAAATCCTCAGACGTATTATACGCCCAATGGCCCAATACAAGAAAATGGTTCATGGAGACTGAGATACAACTGTATCAAATATATAAAGAGATACCAGTCTCTTTTGAGAATTTATTCTCGAAACGCGTTGTTTTAAGGAAAAAACTAAAGAAGTCACAAGACGGAAGTTAATACAGGTAATTGCCTAATATTAATTCTAAATATTATCTATTAGGCCTACTTCATTTTATCGGTCAAGGATTTCAAGTTGCGTAATTGGTGCGAATGTGAAACCTATAAGCGGAATGTAGTCCTATTTCGCTATATCGTCCATTGTCTCTGGAGCCAACATAGGTCTAGGCCTATAGCCTATGCGTGTGCGTAAGAGAGTGTGTATGAGAATAGAGTAGCCAGGATTTTTGCCTGGAGGATTGATGGCCCAATTTTTTCCCATGGTTGGGTTATAGACCAGGACTTTTCCATGATATCGGGTTACTGATGACATGATTCGTTGACGGTAGTGGGTAATTTGCCAGTGTATGCGCTACATCTTGGCAGTATAATGATAGATCTGAGGTAAAACGATAGAGTGATGTACACGCCTGTCTGCAAATTTTACGTATAGGGCTAGGCCTAAGACATCACTGGCAACCTACCCAATGAGAGGGCTGTAACCGATCATTAAACCTCCCTTTGCTACGCCAGTAAATCAAGAGTAAATCAATGATTAATACAATACATTTTTTTTAAAAGAAGAGGGGAATAAAAGAAGAGTCCAAATAGTTATTGACATAAACTTAATAAGACTAAGCTCATGTTAGAGCCTACGGCCCCACAAGATAAATTAGTAGAGGGGCAGCTAATTGTGCCGGATGGCGGATGGAAGCACTGCCGAGTGTATACAAAATTAAAATACAAGGGAGAAATAAAAAATATAGACCAAAGAGAAATTGGATAGAAGGTTGGTAGTAAGCAACTAATCAGAGACAGGTGTTTGAAATGTTTCTGCAGCCTTCTGCTTCACATTCTGCTCACACATTCTTAAATGGCCAGAGTTGAACCTACCAGATTATAATTATAGGAGTTAGCTAGATGCATTTACATTTAATTTCTCAGAGACAATTTTTTTTTCAATAATTTTGAAGGCAGTGTTATACAGAATGTGAAGGATGAAGTGAGGGGGATGTTGCTTGGTTTTAGGGGCCCCATGCGTAGGTTTGTACCCGGTACCGTGGCTACTAAGGGTGATTCTGACTGGGAAAGAGTAATCTTGGTTGTTTGTGTGGTTTTCAAACAAATCTGCCACTGATGCATATTACTGTAAAAAGATCGTAGATGACTTCCAGTATATTAAAATGTTTGGTAACTAACCTGAAATACAGTATCAACAAAGATCTTCAAAGAAATCACTTTGTTTCACTGGATCAACTTGAAGTCTATTTTGTTTTACTGGCAGCATTCTTCAAAACATTTCAAACATCCAAGTGCATCCACGATTTGTCCCTCTCTCTTTATAAAATTCATTCTGCATGGTAACAATTTCAATATCGTTGAATAAGCTGTTACATTCAACAAAGTTTATAACAATGGCCTCTTTCCAAGTGACGTTTTAGAGACATATTCACTGACTCCTTCTTCTGAATATTTTTTTTATTGACTTCTCTTCTCCCCGAAGATAGATCGCCGATGGGTTAATTATGCACTATGTTATTGCTAAATCCATTTTCATCCATCATCCTCTTCGATCAGCTAATCGATCCACTCTACTTCTTTGTCACATTAGCAAAGGGGTTACTTGGCAGTAAATAATCACTCACCTGCATTATCTTGTTATGTGCTGGTGTATTCTCAAGCTGGCCACATTTATAATAAAATACCACATTTCAGGTATATGACAATATAGAATTTTTAAGAATCTATAAAACTCAACATATGCACCACAAGTAAGCGGTGACACAGCGCTGTTACACTTAGTGTATAATTCAGTAGTGTCTGGGCCAGTTGATTGGTGTGACCAGGTGATGTCATGCAACGAGTATTATCAAGCACAGCTCACCTGACCAAAATACTGGTGGTTATACGTTTTCGTTCTTAGCTTAATCTTGATGTACTGTACACAAACAGGCGTGGTACATCTGAAACGCTATTTGCTGCTTGAATTAGAGGGGTCTCACTCTGACAGAAGGAGTACACACAGGTTATATATAATGTTGATACTGTATACACGCATGTAAATTCTAATAATTTGTCCTGACCAATATAAAATTTGAGTGACTGTGTCAGACCGACAGTGAATATTTTATAACCCGGAGAGTTAATGGCTTTTTTATTCACTGTTTAAATATCGCAAGAAAAAAAATAAAGTAGGCCTATATTTAAAGCGAAAATAGAAGCTGTGATAATTACTTACCAGTGTACTGTGTATTATCAGTTGCTATCAGAGAGTCATTCAATGTCTTCCATATCTGTGTTGGAGTTTGAATCATCACTTGAGTCAGCAGTGTTGATGGTAAGATTTTTCACAACAGCGCCGGTAATTTGGTCCAGTTCCTAAAGCTTGTCTTCTTTAAATACATGTTCCACACAATGACTCCACTTGTTTGCTGTTATCTCATTTACCACCTTCTATATCAGTTGTTTTACATCATGCAGCTTGTATGTTGTGTTGTAACGGGCAACGTATCCTTTCAACTGGCTCCATATTAATTCAGTGGGCTTCAGAGTACAGTGATAAGGAGTTAGCGTTAAAACGCTGTGCCAATGACAACTCTCACATGACTGTACAGCGATTCTGCACATGCGCGTAACACATTACCTTGTGAACAGTGTCAACACCCCTGACCAATGGCGTTTCAGATGAGCCACGTGGGTTTGTTTACATCAGGATTAAGCTAAGAACTGAAACAGTATAGACATGTTGGGTCATCCAAGTGTTCCGAATCAATTTATGCCTGACTGATGGAAGTCCACTGTACTGAATAAGAGAACCATAAACAATAACAATAATACTATTTTAGGATCAGACAACTACAGTTTGTATCTGCAAAGCTCTTTACAAAGAGTCTTAAAATTATGTACAAAATCAATTTCTCATTTTTTCATTAATTAAAGAACCGTATATTTCATATAAAATTTTAACATAAATGTTTGAAAATCATATTCATGTATTACATAGAGTCGGTACATAATATTAAACAATGTTTGAGTATGTTCCACTCAGTGGTGTATAATCAGTACATCAGTGTTACATTTACTCTGGTTTTCTTTTGAAGTACAGTTGGTATAACCTTTTCAGCAGTTCTTTTAGAAGGAGTATTCTGTAACCACCTTTTAAAGACTTTGCACTAAAGACAAAAACAATGGAAAACAATAAATAAACTGAACTTTTATATTCAGCATACAATAATTAAACACATTAATTCTTATTTAATTCTTATTAGTTGATATTTAGAGTTTGCTGATTTTGTAGCATCTTTGTTGTGAAACAGCAACCACTAGTTACATGTCTAACTTTGATTTTTTTTACAATTTTTAAGAATGACCCCTTTTATGAAACCTTAGTATAAAAATAGCTGTAGTGCTAAAAATGATGAAAATAAAATTAAACAAACAAAATTGGCATTAAGTAAATATAAGTATATTACTACCGACTCGGAACACAAAGTTTTTAGTGGTAAAATCTTAAAAGTTTTACCTTATAGCCTGAAGCAGTTTTTGCTTATTATAAGCTTCATCAGAGGCTGCCACTGGGAGCGCTGTTCATCTTGTTCATGTATAACAGCACTAGCATACACTTCCTAGACCTCTCCATCACAAAATTTGAACACAGACAGAAATTCAGTATATACAGAAAACCCACTACAACTGACAATATAATACACAACTCCTCCAATCGCCCAATACAACACAAATTGGTGCCTTTATAACTATGATACATAGACTAAAAACAATATCCCACTAGACGAAAATGACTACAAAGACGAACTAAACACGATAAAATATCTAGCAGAATCCAACGGATACAGCAGAAAAATAGTCAATAAACTCCTACACAGAACACAAAACAAACAACAGACAAAGACAGAAAACAACAAATTCATAACACTAACATACATCAACAACCACACTGAAAAAATAGCCAACAAATTTAAAACAGCAGGATACAGAATGCATACAAAACTACTATCAAAACACACACACAAAACAAATTGGATCTACGTGGTGTTTACAAACTAAAATTGCTCAGATTGCAACAAATTCTACATAGGCCAGACAGGATGTAGTTTCAAACAAAGATACATTGAACACACAAAGGCACTACACTCCACTACAGAATCCACCTTTCCAAACCACCTCATTGAAGCAAACCACACATACAAACAACAAGCTGGGTAGATAGAATCATAAATATAAAGATGTTGAAAAAAGTGCACTGAAGGAGATATTCTAATGAATGATAAATATAAAATATAAAAGAAAAATTTTAATCACACACATAACAAAGCCTGCAAAGGGTTTTTGTAAAACTATTATTGAAGGTAGAAGGGAAGGAGAAAACGTTAGACCAATGAAGAAGGTGATATCCTATAACATAATGGATAATCAGTACAATACTGTGTTGAAGACAGCTGGCCACACAATGGCTAAATGGAAAGCTACAATACTGAATCAAACCAAGCAACAGACTAACAGTAATCAAAGAAAGATAATGCTTAATAATTGTCTGGTATATTCCACTTTATATTGTATATATATTTTAAAATTAATTTAATATATATTGTATTTAAAATAAAATTTGAATTTGCCAATTTTAAGAAAATATTAATCTAAACAGTCTACCAAGACTTAATATCCACCTGTGTGTTGCATATGACTAAAATAAAGTGAAATAAGATCTAAAAACTGAGATAAAATATCGGTATGGAGAACCATACATGACTTCCATGTTCTAAGATTTATATTTAAAATCATTTACGAAATGAAATGTTTCCATAGAAACTACTTCTTTCCACTTATTGCTTCAGCCTTAACCACAGTACTGTGGTCACTAACGTATACCACCACACGTTACCGCACTCGATTTTCACTGATGATGGCAGTCGACGGCACTGCCAAAACATCTGGTTTTGCAGAAAACATTGGACTACGGCCAAACAGCCCGGGAAGGAATTTTAACAACAAACTACTACTTTGTTGCGGATCACGTAGTACACACATAAAAATTATCCCCTCTCCCTTCAACTATATATATCATTTATAGAAAATTACCCCCACCCCGTTCAACTAACCTCTTCATTTATAGATGTTTCATCTACATTTCTACAGTGGATTATTAAGATCTTCTTATCAGGATACTTTATTTATCAAAATTAAGTACTTTACTCTTGTTACAACATAAAATGTTGCAGGTAAACTACCCCTTTCCCTTAACCGATCTTCACTAAAATCAACAGGCCTTGAGTTCTCTACAATGTAGGGATGTATGCAAAAATTATTTGATTCTGTTTGAATGTGCGGCTCTTATCGTTTGCCATAGAAAAAAATCTACAGACACACACACAGACACTTTTCGAAAAATGACTTTTTTCATGTTTTGAGGGTAGTACAATCAGAATCTGCAATTATCTCGAACACGATTTTTTTGCCAACATAAAATGTTGCAGGTAAACTACCCCTTTCCCTTAACCGATCTTCACCAAAATCAGTAGGCCTTGAGATCTCTACAATTCAGAAAAGTATGGAAAACATTATTTGATTCTCTTTGAATTTACGGCAGTTATCTTTCGTAAAAAAAAATGACCCTTCTTAAAACATAAAATGCTGCTGGTAAACTACCCCTTTCCCTTAACCGATCTTCAACAAAATCAACAAACCTTGAGTTCTCTTTAATTCAAAAAGGTATGCAAAAATGTAGTTGAATCAGTTTGAATTTACGGCAGTTATCGTTCGTCATATAAGAAATTACCCTTGTTAAAACACAAAATGTTGCTGGTAAACTACCCCTTTCCCTTAACCGATCTTCAACAAAATCAACAGACCTTGAGTTCTCTTTAATTCAAAAAGGTATGTAAAACATTATTTGATTCTGTTTGAATTTGCGGCTGTTATCGTTTGCCATAGAAACAAATTACCCTTGATAAAAAAACGTTGCAGGTAAACTACCCCTTTCCCTTAACCGATCTTCACCAAAACCAACAAGTCTTGAGAACTCTACTACAGAGGTGTGAAAATTATTAGACTCAAAACAAAAATTTTGTAAATTCTCAGTTTTATTTACTGTAAAAGCTTACATTCTTATGGTATTGAAGTCTTTGAGTGAAGAAATGCTTCTATCATCTTTTGTATTCACCGCCAAGGAAAATTTGCCAACTATGCAAAAGATAAGGGGTTGGCAACACTGCTTAAAGCAATCGGCTGTTTATCTTGTACTGCAAGGTGCATGTTTAATGCTCTCTTTAGTGATTTATTTTCATCAAAAGAAGGACTTTAGGTGAGTTTAATGGGTCATTAACATTAAATAATGAACCTAGAATGTTTATTTGTTATTATTTTCATATTGAAAATATATATTTGTATAATATATATTGTATATTTGTATTGTTCGTTTTTTTTCTAGATTTTGAGGTTATAGGAAAAACTAGTGATATTTCACCAAGAAAAGTTGGTGTTACTAAGACATTGCTTGAAGAGAAAAAGTACTCACAGCGAGAAATAGTTAAAAGACTACAAATTTCACAGAAATCTGTAAGCCGTATCAGCCAGGCACTTAAAAATGGGCATCACTACATTCCTGCAAGACAAGGCAAGTGTGGGCGCAAGAGCAAAGTAACCCCAAGAACTCAACGCAAACTTGTCCAGATGGCCAAATACAACCGAAGAGCCACTAGTCAAGATTTAAAAAAGTCCCTAGAGAAGTACGGGGTTGATGTTTGTACTTCCACAGTTAGGAGAAAGCTAATTAATGCAGGTCTTTCAGCGCGTCGGCCAAGAACGAAAGCTAAAATAACACCGGCAATGGCTAAGAAAAGGCTTAACTGGGCCCACGAGATTAAAACTCGCTTTGGAAATGATTGGAGCAAGGTAAAGGATCACAAATTATTAATACCTGATATTTTTGATTTATTTTTTTTGTTTTCTTACACATGATTCTCGATAAAAAAGAAAATTCTAGAATTTAACTTCTAGAAGTTAACTTCTAACTTCTACCCAAAGACTTATCAACTGTCCATTTCCAAAATCTTTTCATACTCAAACTGTTATTTATTACAGGTCTGCTTTTCTGATGAGTCCATGTTTTCAATATGTGATGAAAGCAGTCAGTATGTGAGAAGATCTCCAAATGAAGAGTTCTCTGAGTCTTGTGTTGCGCAGACTATGAAACATCCTACTTCAGTTATGGTGTGGAGTGTCATCTCAGCAAAGGGTACAGGCCGTCTATATATTGTTGAAGGCACAATGAATCAGCATCAGTACAGAAAAGTCTTAGAAACAAGACTTCTTCCCCAATTGAGAAACTGGTTTCCTGACAGAGACTGTGTTTTCATGCATGACGGTGCACCTTGTCATAAAGCCAAGTCAGTAACAAAACATTATTTGATTCTGTTTGAATTTGCGGCTGTTATCGTTTGCCATAGAAAAAAATTACCACTGATAAAAAAACGTTGCAAGTAAACTACCCCTTTCCCATTACCGATCTTTACCAAAAACAAAAGGTCTTGAGAACTCTACAATTCAGGCCTATATGCAAATAATCATTTGATTCTGTTTGAATTTGCGGCTGTTATCGTTTGCCACAGAAAATACCCTTGTTAAAACAAAAAATTTTGCCGGTAAACTACCCCTTTCCCTTAACCATCTTCACCAAAAACAATAGGTCTTGAGTACTCTACAAATCAGAGCTGCATGCAAACAATTATTTTATTTTGTTTGAATTTGCGGCTGTTATCGTTTACCATAGAAAAAAATCTACAGACAGACACACAGACAGACACACACACACACAGACACTTTTCGAAAAATGACTTTTTTTCATGTTTTCAGTGTAGTACAATCAGAATCTGCAATAATCTCGAACACGATTTTTTTTGCCATCACCATACTTCCATTTCCTTAAGGAACATGGAAGTAAAAACTATTACCTGACAATAAAATGATATTTTTTTGTTTTTTCCTGATTCCTTTCTTTTTCAAAATAAATTCTTTCCTATGATAAAAACAAAATTTAATTACAATATAGTGTATAAATAAGAGACATGTATAACAGAAAAATGAGCATGTCACAAAAATTACAATAAAAATAATTGATATTAAAATACCAAATACAAGTAATAGCCTTAGCCTTAACATAGGTAGATCAATTATTCTACTACTCCATTAATAAGATGTTAATGATATCTCTCAACACTTTGTGATAGCTGAATACTTTATAAAGTAATTTATTGTCTGTATCTTTATTTGTAGCATGCACAGATGTTTTTAACTTCTCCAAATTGTTTGTTGTAATTTAAATAATTTGTTTATACTACTGAAAAAAAATTAATTGAACTTCGACTTGAATGAATATGGCCAGTTGTATTGGGCTCTTAAATGTAAGACCAATATGCTGCACTTAAATGATGCATATTAATATAAAATGAATAATTCTTTAAATACTAACTATTTCTGCAGTAAAAATATATTATCACCTTATGCACATTTCATTTATCAAATCAGCATCATCAGAGGTTTATAAATGAATAAGCAAACAATTGAATTGATTCGACTTCACTATAAAAAATAACGGATAATTGAATTTAATATAAAAGAAATTATCAATTTAATTATATTTATTTAAAGTTGTTTTAATATTTATTTACTTAATCAGCTGTTTTGTTGGTTACATTGGAAATATATTATGTTTATATTTAATATTTTAATAAATTTATCATTTTAAATAGATCATCTTGTTTTGTTATTACTTGAGTTTGTTCTTTAATTAGTAAATTATTGTTATTGTGTTTGTAATTATCAATATTTCCTTTAATATTCATTTTTTTACCTTTTTGCATGTTTTTAATTAACTTCATATTTTGAACATTGGGAAATCAATGTTTATTACTTATACAATGTGTGGCTAAATTAAATTTGTAAATATTTGGTTTTAAAAAAACATTGTGGTGTTGAACGAATCTATCAAGTAGTATTTTCTTTGTCTGGCTACTTGATAGATTCGTTCAAAGCACTGTCAGACTTTAGCTTGACAATGAGCTTAAAATAAATTACTAACTACGCTGTATAGTAACAAATGTAACTACAAGTCCATTTACTATACAACTAGATAAATTTTGTACAAGACACTGTATTTTATTTACAAGAAAATCAAACTAATAGGCTAATAAATATTAACACACTTCATGACTTGGAAAGGAAAAACAATTTTATGTGCCTATATATATGAAACCAAACTGAACATGACTTATGGATACAAAACTACTATCCAAAGTTGAATATTCTGATGCCAATGCAGACAGAAACATATTGAGTGCTGAGAGAGTAAATAAATGACCAAACAAGAGGAATTTTCCCCTCCTATCTATCTGAGCTTCTGGTGGACACCACACTGCTATTGTAAGTTCTTATACATGTACGGTACACATTATGCAAAGTATAATGTAAGGATATACCCTGTACAATAGTTTCTTTCCACCCACAATCGTCAAAATGAATCAGCTGCCAATCAGAAAACAAAAAACTGAAGCCATTCTCAGTGCACTGTGCACATCACCAGTGTACTTTTCACTTACAGATACATAACACTGAAACAGTGATGTGGCAGCACCACTGACCATTGCCATGGCAGCAACACTGATTAGCCAGATGTGATCAGGGATTACAAACTTGGTTTTGAGTGCAAGGCTAAATTATTACATTCTTGTATTTGCTCGTGTCAGTTATTTTTTTGTTTGCAAAATTTATCATTGTTACACTAAATAATCTATATATATAAAACTCAAAATCTGAGGATTTATGTGTACTGAATACAAATCCACACCATTACACCGATTGCCACCAAATTTTGCACAGGTAACCTTTGACACAAGGCGAAAAACATGTCTAACTTGGAATTTGATATTTTGCGCCGTTCGCACGATTTAGGCCCTTTTAATTATGCCTTTTTGTTGACGCGTATAAAGACCATCGTGTCAACAACACCGTGGAGACCATAATTAATTACCATAGTAACAAGTAAATAAACAAAAGCTATTGTATCAGAACTGTACATTTATCCATTCCTGCAGTACATTTTCGATGTTTTATATAATGTGCGATTCTATCGATATATTACGATGTGGAAAAGAAGAAGTCTATTAACTGTAAATTGTCCTATTACTTAATGCAAAGCGAAAAAAATGTATTGTTTTCATTTGTGAGGTTAGGTGACAATGGTTTTTGGTTTTTAGTTTACTGCTGAAATAAATAAAAGCCATTGTTGAGGAAAACATAACGTTTAATGTGTTATACAATGTTTATAACACAATAAAGCATTAATTAATTAAAATAAAGAAACAAGTGAAAGTACCAACAATACTAATAATTATTGTAATTAATAATTATTTTTTAGTAGTGAACAAAAAAGTGATGAACATTCAAAATATTATAAAATAAATAATTTAGCGTTTTTGATTTAACAGGTACTTTATAAGTATCTCCAAAGACTTTATAAACAGGTATTTTTAAATCTCCAAATGCTGTTGCACCAACATAATAATTTAGTACAAGTTAAAATAATACAAGTGTTGAAAATAGCTTTGGAGAGAATTTGACTAATGAGTACAAAATTGTTATACGAGCTGACAGAATCACATATAGACACAGACAGTAAACATTATATTAAAATACTTATTAAAAGTCAAATATTCGCATGGGAAGCCGTGGCTAACAGCTAGTATGCATATAAATAGTTAATTGTACTAGTCAACAAGTATTAACTAGTACAAGTATTGATGTACTAACATCAAGTTTATGCTAAAATTTTCAAAACTCAATAAAAATGGTGTTCAATTTACATCATGTTGAGAAAAAATGTAACTCATAGAACCTGAGAGGCCTACAATTGACTTTCAAAATTTCACAGAAAATGCTATAAAATTATTTAAGAAACTTTGTGGTAGAACACATAATAATACTAACTTTATTATTTGGTATATTGCTTACACCAAATAATATTCTGTATATGATTATTTCAGTTGCTTATTTAAGCCTATGGTATATTTTTTCCTACTCACACTCATAAAACAGTTTAATAACATCTGACACAAACACAAATTCCCATATTTTTTAGCCACAACCAGTCACTGTTGTGTAGTCTTAATGCTTAGTCTTATTAACAAAAATTCTGTACACTTTTAAAATACTGACTTAGTATATCCTTCACCAACAGCTTCTTTTAATGCCTGTAGACTTCTTTCGCCATTATTGCACATAAAAACTACTGCTTCATCTTTACCAGGTTTACTGACACCATATTTTTTTCTAAACTCTTCTGGATCACTCTTAAGTACTTCTTTCACTTCACTTGCTGAAACAACTGTTTAAATTTATAATACATGAGAATTTAAGAGCTGACTATTATAGAATATAATTATATCATTCTCATGATACTCACTGCAAACAAAATTTCTTTAAAAATTTTAAAATTCAAAATTTATCAATATTAAAAAAACATATTTGTATCCAATTGTAAAGTTAACAAAATATTAGTTTTCATCATATGTGATCGTATTGTTTGTTTGCACCCACTTACAAAATAAACACACAGTTTTTAATAAGTTATCTACTTTATTTTTTATATTTTTGTGTTAAAATCATCAAATACTATTGAATATAGATACATCATGGTGTACTTACTACTAAAATTAGGAGTTATCATTGAATCCACTTTGGTCAATAAACAATATTGCAACGATACAACAATTATACAAATACATTACTATACGTCACTCAACACAACTATAAAGTGTATTACACCGGCCAGGTGGCAGGATTTTTTCTCTCGTTGCGTCAAGTATATGTAGTTGCACAATAATTAAATAATTTTTAAAGAGGAGTGAGATGTTGTTGACATGAAATAATCATTTAAAACCGTTTCAAAATAATCATTCTAAGATTTATTAATTTATAGAAAAATTATTTTGCTAAACATTATGCCACTGATTTGTTATAATATTATTATATACATCCACCAAAATCAGTAAAGTTTCAATTTTTTAAATTATTGAATAGGCCTTTTCGAAATTATTATAATTTCATCATCAGTTCACACTATGATTTTGGTGGATGTATATAATGATATTATAGAAAAATATTTAAATATTAAAATTTCAAACGTTAGACAAATAAATATTCACCTTCATAAGCTTTACAAATATACTGTAACCTGCTATGCTATTCATAACATACAACAAAAATAAACACCCATATAATCTTACTAACTAAACAAACATGTTAACCAAGTTATTTAAATTCTTTCTATTTTGGTGTGTCTGAAATTAACTCAAATTTTAAATAATACTAGCAACTCATTTACAACCAAAATAATATCAAAACTCAAGAATAAACTTTAATCGTTCCTATAAACAAAATAAAATAATCTACCATTTACTTCCAATCTATTATTTATTTCTACTGACACACCCAAATTTTAACATACAACAAAAGATTGGTATTTCTTTTCTAGATTTGCTTGTTAAATTAAACTCTCTTATCTAACTACTATTTAACTTTAAACCTCTAATTATTAACTTTTCATACTTAAGTTCTTTTCGAGAGCTCTCTTCACAATAAAAAAATATAATTTTATTTTTAACACCCGCGTATATCTGCCGTTACCGTTGCATGTGTGTGTGTGTGTGTGTGTCCAGAATCCTGAGAGTATGAGGATGATGACGATGATGACTATGCTGCTGCGGTGCTCGTTGTCTCTATGGGTTGTTGCTGTTGGTGATGCTCCAGAGTGCCTCCATACGTCTTAGTGTGCATGTGGTACAGTGTGTGTGTCCTGGTCGATCTGCAATCGGGCAGCATGACGTCGTTTGTAGATTTCTTGAGTCTGAGTGTGTGATCCCCCAAAGTTGCCAGTGGTATTTATACTGGAGGCAATTTGACAGGTTCAGGACTGTTTTTCGACATGCCAGATATTGTCAATTCATGCAAACCATCCTTTTTATTACACTTACTTTTTGGTTAATTATCGCGAACTCATGAACACACTCGTCACATGAGCGATATCATTGTTTGCATAATTTTTTTCTGGTCACTCACATATACCACACATATTAATTACTATTTAATTACACTAGTAATTAATATTAATTTAATAGCATCTTTAATATTGCACCTTTGGCGATAAATTTTACATCACCATACTCATAAAAAATTCCTTAATGTAATGGTGTCTTTATAATTGATGTAAGCTTTGTTTACAGGTTTAAAACAAATAATTAGTTTATTATAATCCTGTTAAGACCTGATTAATTGGAAACCAACAATTCGTACGTGTCACCCCATATTATCGTGTCACAGCTTGCGTCACACACACATACACATGAATGCTGTAACTTACGCTACAAAAGCAGGTGTCACTTTTGACAGGCTCCAGCCAGTCCGTTCTCGCACAAAACTGTCTAAAACTGTTCGTATTATTCTATTTACACTAATTACACCTGCCACCTGCCTGTGGTTTCAGTGAATAACTTATTTATTATTTAAATACTTTATATGTTTGCAATAATTCAGATATTTGTGTGTGCATGTGCCCTCATGCATATGTACATACATGTCAATTATATACTGACCAGATAAAGAAATGAGCTCCTAAACCAAGAGAAGAATTATGTCTATCCAACTCATCGTGTATCACCCAAATGTTGAAACATACAAATTAAGCATGTATTATACACCAGTAAGAAAACTTAAATACTCTATGATAACAAAGAGGCAAGTCACTCGTTTACAATACTCATTATCTGAACATTATACTCAATCCAATCAAATTTCATCATTAGAATCCACCTACAAATCTGATGAATAATTTATAAACATGTACTTTCTCAGTTACATCGAAAATATATTTTCTGAATAACAAGGTTATATGAATATTCTATGTAGGTGATGTTAATAACTTCAAATTTTTAATACCGGAAACAATAATTTTAAATCAAGAAAGAATAGCAAATGTCTATATTCGATTTGTCGTGTATAAACATCAACTTGTTGAGATACGAAGAATAGGAAAATCGAGAGGAGTTAATCTCTTTAGATCTTTCAAAGATATTAAGTCGTCATAGCAACGCAGTGTTCAATTGAGAACTCGTTTTCCTTTAGTATAGCGCCTAAAGAGCAGCAATGCTTCATACAAATGTGATGTGAAAGTTATCGGAACGTATAATTGAAGGCTGGCTCACTGTTAAATTGGTGATGACCGACATATTTTATGTCACTCAAGAAACTACAAAATTACACGAAAACTACAGCTACAGTTTATATAAGATTAACTACATCTGTCTTCATATGATAAGATGGATACACATCATCAAGTGTGAACTTTAAATCTTTAAATCAATTGTAATTTTATTATCATTTATAAAATGTAAAAACGTCTTTAGATATATTTTTCTAGCTTGAAGAATACAATTAACATGTAAAGTACTTACAACATAACGTGTAAGAGGATCACAGATAAGTATTTCTGAGAATAATACAGCGATATCGTCTGACCTCCTTCTTTAGACCGAACCAGCTGGCGCAGGTGATTTCGCGCCCAGCAAGATCAGTTCAGTTCCGATGGTAAAACAATATTAATTAACACATATACGCCTTCAGCGATATTGAATTAAGAATAGAGCCGCACATTGTTAAACCTGTCAGCTGTTACGTACCATAAGGTGAATAGCAATCTTCAGTGTGGTGGAATCAAACTGAGTACCAGAAGCTGAGGTTAAAACTGACTATTTTCTAAATCATAAAATAATTAGCAGTTATGTCACACAAATACAGTAATTAACACCACGCTCTACTACCAGTAAACAATGACAATCCGATAAAGACATTTTGTATCCTAAACAATGATGAATTATTACTAGTATGCTCTATGAGCTACAGAACACGCTCGATATTTTGAACAAAGTACATTTATTACTACACAAATTTAGCTTTTAGATAATTTTTAAATTATGGAAAATTTTTTAAAAATCTCGATTTCTCTAATATTTCTTTTGTAATATTTATAATTGTAGAGCACACAATTATAGAATAAACACTAAAAATTCCAAAGGATTTGGATTTGGGTTAAAATTGTTTTTAGTCTGACACTGCTGCATTTTCACAATATTTTCAAATTTTTAATCTCTTTTCTGGGGCCCTGGGGTCCAAAATTTTAAAATTTCCAAAACGTAACCCTACATTCAGATGTCAGATAAATTTTCTTTAATTTGATGCCTCACGTAAATTTTGCTATTTTATAAAAATTTTCACCAACATTTTGGGCCCGCATGTCGACAAGTTTTGGGCTCGCACGTCGACAAGTTTTGGGCCCGCATGTCGACAAGTTTTGGGCCCGCATGTCGACAAGTTTTGGGCCCGCACGTCGACAAGTTTTGAGCCCGCATGTCGACAAGTTTTGAAATTTCCAAAAATGAACACTGTATTCAGATTTTGGTTTAAATTCCCTTCAATTTTGTACCCCACATGGACTTTTCCGTTTCACAATGTTGGACCCCCGTCACATTCTTCCCTCCCACCCCTATTTTTAGAAGGATCAGTCTCGAACACAACAGGGTAAAAGCATGGACATGCCCTTGCCAAGTTTTACGAAAATCGGTTGATGCGTTCAGAAGTTACCGTGAAACAAACCCCAAACAGACAGACAGACAGATAAGTAGGCAGACAGATGGCAGACGGTCGAGTCAAAACTGAAACTCGCTTCGCTCGCCCAATATCATCATAATATTGTATTCAAGGAAACACCAGCCCATTCTCCATTTGTAACTGTTCCAGGCGTGAACCTTCATGACTGCTTACGGTATACTCACACTGCATACTCATACTTAACAAGTATCGTCCCTTTGTTTTGAAGATCTTGTTCATTTTTTATCTTGAACATCAACTGCGCTAACTTATCTCCACTTGCGCTGTTAAGTGCACGTTCGTAATTATTTTTTCTTAATTAAATTAAAATAAACTTAATAAATAAAACATTGTTTTTATGATTTAAAAATAAACCACCCCTTTACTAAGCCTTCCTGCCCGCCTTTCTAATTCCGACTGCTTGCAAAAAGTGAGCGACAAGAGACATTCAAAAGTTACCGTAAAGAAGCGCACGCGCACGCACACACACACACACACACACACACACACACACACACACACACACACACACACACACACACACACACACACACACAAGTTCATTCATTCTTACATTCACACATACAAGTTCATGAATACAACCTAAAACTGTTGAAAATTTCTTGTAATTTGATTTTTATTTTAGATTCACGTCTTTATTAGTCGCTGCAGCAGTTCCTTTGAAGTACAAGCCGTTTAGGCTTTCATGGACGATACGTAATTAATGCACAGTGCTATAGTTATAACTGGGACGTCTGGTAGTTGATGGACAACTACCGCCCTTGTATTCATACATTGCTACAGTGAGCCAAACTTTAACTTTACATATTTGTTGTACGTGTGCCAATTTAGCAGTTTACACCGAGTTCGTCTATGATACTACCAATGATGTTACCTTGATAGAGACGGTCAACATTAATACACTTAGTATCGTCGCTGTAGTTTATACTTACTTGAGTTACTACTGTTTCAATCTTTACGTATCTTTTATTTTAAAAAGCCACACGTTGCTGTCGCCAATTCTATAATACAAAAGATTTGTATGTCGTTTGTTTAAAAAATTCCCTTCTACTTGTTGTTGTAGAATTTAACACTCGTGTTCGTCTAATAAATTCTTCAACTATTTTCTTATTTATTTGATTAATTGTTTAATTCAATTATGATGTTTCTTGTTTATTTATATTTGAGTAATTATTTGGTTGTAGATCCGTTGTTGAATGTATACAGTTGCGTAGATCTCTTGACGTTAGTTCACCCTCCTGTTGAATAGTGTCGTCTAGACAAAGTTATTTTATATAAATTAAACCTTCACGTACCTGTGATGTTGTACTGGAATTTCAGTTGGTCACAGGTGGTTAATAAACAGTCAAGCTTTTGATCAAACAGTATATTAGTGCTGTGAAAGTTTTTTGTGAGCACTTTTAAATTTTACTTGGGCGCCATATGTCCCATAAAAAGAATTCTTCTGAATAATTTACTAATTAATTCTGATATTTTGTAAATCCATAATTGATTAAATAGTTAAATCAAGATCAGGCATTAATTTTCTGTTTATTTGTTTACTATAAAAATGCAACTCATTAATTAGTAATACTGATTAATTATTTGTTGAAATAATTGTTGACAATTGTTGTTACTTTACAATTCAGTTATTTATTGCTCGTTCTAGAATAAATTCAATGAAATACATTCGGTTTATAATAACAAACGGATTACAGATCATCCGGTTTTTTACTTTTATCAAGCTCAGTTCGTCTCCAATGAATCTCTAGTTTTACGTGAAAGATTATTTATAATTATTATCTATCTCAAGGGTGACTTCTTTTAATTTACAGAATAGAAAGCCACAGCCTTACTTTACAATGTTCTTATGATATATTATATTGTTAAGTTAAACACCTTCAGTTATTGAAAACTAATAAACGAAAAGTTCGATTATTCTGAACCAGTTTAGGTTAGTTATATTTTGAGAACGTTAACACATGAAATCTTACGCCGGAATATGTTTATTCCTCTAAATAAATTTAAAACAGTGTTGATTACTTATTATATTATTGTTTCTTGCGTCAGTACACATGTGTATTATACTATACTGTTAATAGCTAAAATGTAAACAATTTAAGTATTTGCACCGTACGTGATTAATCGCAATGATTAATTATTAACACTTCTAACGATCTAATTCAATGATCGTGGTTACACTTCAATTAATTTCGCACATGAACGATTTTATTTTCTTCTTGATAGGCTACTGCCTTGGTTACGTATTGTACTTAACCTCGTTCTTTTACACGCACTTCTTGTAAAAGTTTCACTACTATTGTCGATGCACTGATTGAATTATACTTCTTCCTTCTTGTTGATTATTAAATTTTGGATGATAAGTTGGCCTGGATTTGTTGTTGTTAGTTGAGTGAATTTAGACAAAATGCTTCTCTGTTTACAATTGCAATCGTTTATATACATTTTTTAGAATCCCGCTTGGCGCTGTCGGCACGCTTCTAAAGTCGTCCGTGATTGGTTGAAAATTATGTCATGATGACGTAATTCTACTTATAGGCATTACATCTTTGCATTTGGAGCGGCACTTTCGTTTTTGTTATTATTTCTTCGTATTTATTCGAGATTCACCAAATTTATGATGCTAACGTTTATATCTTAGTTATTACAATTCCAATTCGGGTTCTATTACTATCATTGTAAAGCTTATTATTTATCTTTATTTTGACATAGCTTGATGCCAGTTTGGTCATAGTTTTCATTAACATTTCTTTATTTTAAACATACTAGTACATTGTTTACATTCGTCGTCTGCTAAATGTTGCAGATCCGACTAATAACTTTTTCCTAATATTTGTTTAATTATTCTTAATTTCTAATTTGAACATGATTAATTGATTAAAAAGAATACCTTATTATATATAAATGCTGCATTCAGCTGAACAATATTAATTATCTATTTACATTGGTTGATTTACTAACATAAACTTCCATATTTTTACTTTAACATGTCCTTCTTATCTCTTATTCTTATAACATCACACAAGTAGTGGTGCTTTACATTCTTTTTATCGTTGTCATCATTTTACTTCATTATGCTTAGTAGGGTTTCTATCTGATTCTTATTTTCTTGACTTAAATTGGTCATTCAGGGTTTGTTATCATTATTTTACAATGTTTTGTTCCCTGACTATTATTACATTTATGTACACATTTTATCTACTTATGATGTTACCTAAACACATTCAGTGTTTACATTTATAGTTATTCTTAGTTCATGATAATAAGTATTTGGCTTTCACATTATCTTTTACAGTTTGTGATTATCCCTAGCATGGTTCTCTATATATTTGTCTCTTTTAAATCATTGCTTTGACTTGGATCAGCTAATGTGCTGTTTTTATTTATAATATATGGTACAATAATATTCAAGTCATTTGTTATTTTTCTTATTCTATTTGATTTTATTTATCAAAGGTTTTTTATTGCGCTCACTTAACAGTTTATGTGGGAAACTTGTCTTGTCATTCCGTCTTTGTCATTCTGTTTATTTATGTTGTAGTGTCATTTAGTACAGGTAGTGGATTTACCACTGTTTATTTGAATTGCTTCTCTCCTTTCATTCTTTATTGGTTTGTTATTTTTACTGTTGCATTCTTCCTGGTTACTCATTTATAGTTCTTTTAGTATTATTCACCCTTCTGGTGTTCATTATTATTATGGAACATTTTGTGATGTTACAACATGTATAATCTGTTTATTTTAGCATTAAATGTTTTCTTTGTTTTGAAGTAACTTTGCTTAAATAATATAGTATTTTTTCTTAAAAGTTTTATTGATACCAAGGATTATATTCCAGGGAGGTTGCGGGAGATTCAATATCATCATCATCATCATCATCTGCAAGGATTAAGCCAAGGATGGAATGTTCCGGTCTCAAACAGGCAAACTCTAGAGCTGGTCACTCCAGCGCTTCCTCGGACGCCCCACACCTCTCCGTCCCTTCGGTTTATAGTTCCATAGTTGTTTGGGGATGCGGCAGTCATCTGTTCGGCAAAGATGTTCTCACCAATTCAGCCGATACTGGGCAATCCTCTCGAGTATACTCATAATATCCAGTTCCTTTCGTATATCTGTGTTTCTTCTATGGTCATGGACAGTATACCCTGCCACGTACCTGAGACATCTCATTTTAGCCGCGTGGATACGACTGGCCTGTCAAATACTCAGACCCATAAAGAAGTGTGGGATGGGCCATCACCTTGTAGAATTTTAGGTGTGTTTCTTTACTTGCTGGCTTGAGAGTTCGCCTAACGGTCCTTCACATAAGGTTAAGCTCTTGCAACTTCTTCACAACGTCGTTGCTTGTATTATAAGACTCAGGAGCTTCATAATATCTTATATTCACTTCTTCCTTACTGCTTACTGGTATTATCTTCTTTATCTGCTTACTGGTAGAAGGTGAGATGAAAACGTGAGGACCATAATAATATGTGAATACAGGAAGAGTTGTATTTCTTTCCTATAAACTGGTAGAATTCTACTTAATATTACCTTACTTCTTAATCGCAATGTAGTGACTGTAATGAAAAATGACACCGCTTACCCAATCATTTCAATCCAGAAATAACTTTGCATATCGTGCACTTCGCTTCGCATTATGCACTTTATCGTGCACTTCGCAGCAGTACCACACTTTTTGTTCTCTCGTCTCACCGACTTTCTGTCTAAACTCATCAATAAAGACAATCAACACGTGTTCATCCGTCCGAACCGTTCAACTCCCGCCAGCGTCACAGCTAGTTCACGCAGTAAGTATCCTCTCTGTCACACGGATCCAAGGTCGCACCATCTGCTATACTTATCAACAACAACTGTAATTTGATCATTCCTCAATATTTTGTTAACGCACTTCAGTTTATTCTTCAAGCTGCACGGTTTTCGTTTGGAAAGCCTTCATAGCAATTTGGAACTTCTATGGCGTCACAGTTCGAAGTCGAACCTTAGCCTCCATAATTATCCACCTCCATTTTTTTCCTGTCCTTGGCGATCGATGTCCATAGTTTTATTTTAAATAAATTATCACCATCCCTCGCCACTGCATTAATCCAGCGTGTCTTGGGTCTTCCGACAGACCTTCTACCCTCGATTTGACTAAACAGTACCTTCCTAGGTATTCGGCTGCCTTCCATCCTAATGATGTGTGCAGCCCTTTGCAATCTTTGCCTTCCATCCCATTGCAATCTACGCAGTCAGATGGTGGTGGCCAAATCATTGTCTTTATACAGCTTCTATAGCTCCTCATTGTGACGCATTCTCCATATTGGTTCATTTGACTCGAATTGGTCCATATATTGTTTTCAAAATTCGCCTTTCAAAAGTACTGAGTATGTTAGCGGCTTGTTTGTTCAGAGTCCAAGTCTCACTGCCATATGTTATCACCGGACTAATCATAAATTTATATAATGTGACCTTGGACTGATGGTGGATATTCCTTGTCTTGAATATAGATGTCAACGAAGCATATGTTCTATTTCCGGCCTGTATCCTTTTCCTTATTACATTTATTTTTTTAGAAATTTGGAACTACCCGACTGAAATCAAATTTTCCATAATCAAAAGACAGCAGGGCACCACCTCAACAATGCCAAATAACCGCTAGCAAGACTCTAGAACAGTGATTTCAACTTGAAAGCACTCGAGAGCCACAGTTAAACTCAAGAATCTATCGGAGGACCGGATCGTAAGCGATAAACTTTCGACAAGTAACATACAAATAAAAGAGGCGGTATTTCATTCCAAATAAGTAAAAAGATGTAATTTACGGCAACATTTCAATTTATATATATTCTGTATGTGAAGAGTACTCCACGTAACTTTCGAATAAACTAGCAGCTAGGTCGTGGGATTGCTGTATCCGTTACGTAAAGTCCCTTTTGTTGCACAATAAATTTTTATTTAAGACGTGAGGAGGAAGATTTTGTGGCGTGGAATAAATATTAATAAAACATTGACGTATATAAAAAATTCTTTAAAAATTGAAGAAATATGTATTAAATGTCACTTTTTATAAGAAGCTGTTTTACAAACATTGGTCATATTATACACATTATAAATCACACATAAATAATATAAAAAGAACAAAAATAAAACACGTGTATGAACGTAGATATAAGACAATGTTTGAGTTACTCTGGTGTTTGGTGTAAATATTGAATTCAACTAATTAGTTTAAATATTGCAAGTCATATATAAAAATACCATTTAAATATTTATTACATAAAATGGAAGCTTACTTACAGTATTTTAATAAAAAATAACGTTTACTTTAAGTCAAGAAATACTACTTATTGTGCACTCAATTGAATAAAATAGAAAATTAATTAGCAAACACATATTAAAATTACTCTATTAGGATACTACTAGATATTATTTATTAGCATAATATTATTAGCATACTCTAACCGTAGTAATTATCTAAATTTGTGTTTTTAAACTATGTACAATTATGTATTTACATTCATATTTACTCATTTATTCTTGTATTATTTTATGTATATATTATTAATAATAAAAAAAACATTTCGTACAAGAAAATTGTTTAATTTTAAAATAATTTTTGAAATTTTTAATTTTATTAATTTGTATATCTGACGGTGATAGTTAACTACTATTCAAACTATTATTAAAAAAATAATAAAAAATATATTCTTCTACGAAAAATTGTATAATAATAATAATAATAATAATAATAATAATAATAATAATAATAATAATAATGTATTTATATTTCGGTTTATTTACTGTCTTTGTTTACAAAACAAAATTGTTTAGTTTTCACCTGTTTTCACGTTGAGCTACCGTGGCGTGTGTATGTTGTGTCCCGGACGATGTTGATGATGCTGGTGACTATTCTTATGCCGGCGTTTTCACTTCAATCATCTGTCGGGCAGAGTCTCCTCCGTCGGGAATGACTGGAGTTGTCCGTTGGACAGAGTGTCCCTCGTCGATAATGACGATTGGCGTCTGTTCTATGTCGCTGAGCAAACTGACGTAGTGTCCCCGTGAGTAAATTCCTAGCGTCTGTTCGGTCGTCCAGAATCGGCTGGGGGTTTTATACTCAAGGCACTGTGACAGGTCGAAGAGTGCTTACCAAGCCATCTCAAATCTGTCAGATTTTGTCCAGGATTGTTCCGCCCGTCGTAACGTTTTGCGTATTTTCACACTCATAATTAGTGTTCATGTGCGAACTAATAAAATCATGAGATTTGTGATACTTTTGTCTTTGTTTACATACTAATTAATTGCCCGTGACGTATTAATTAGCTGAGTAATTAATTAATTTCTTTATAGTTCGGTTATAATTTCACCATTCACCTTCAAATTGTATCCACACGTGTCATTACGCGCGCCTTAAAATGACATCGTTCAGTTTGCTGTACGTAGTGTCAGTGTGCAAATTTTTATTAAATAAACATATTTAATTATTCGTGTTTTATGCCTGTCTGCACTGGAGTTCGCTACCACAACGACGATACGTGTGTACACAATGACACGATCGTTTCTTGCAGTCGGTCATGTGAGAGCAGGCACAACACACGCAAACCTTCCTCCTAGTAACACACGTAAATAATTGTTCAAAACAGGTGTTAAAAACAGGTTACGAATTGTCCAGTTCTTGTCCAGTTCTGTTCCCGTATGGACCATTTAATACTATTTACAACTGTTTATCTTTATTTTATATAAACAAATAAATTACCCTGGGCGATAATACAAATATGTTTTGTTGCATTACACATTTAACATATCTTACTATGTATTTTTAACGCTATGATCTATATTGGACCAGTATAGTAGTTGTGTACCTACAAATATGGTAAAGCAGTAGTTAATACATTACATACCAGTAGTTTTAGTAATTTGTGTGCTTAACAAATTTTCAATGAAAATGACAAACCTTTACGTGGATGATTCTGCAGTTTAAAGTTTTGCAGTTGCCTAGGCCAGAGTCTAATGTCTGTACACACGCAAAGCAGTGTTCGTGACACGAAGATGTAAAAGGAAATCACAACTGCAAACGTCTGTTTGTTATTAGAGCATTAGCGTCTTCGACCGAGATTATGTGTGCAGTCTGGATAGTAAATAACAGATTTAGATGCGTTACCAATACAAAGCTTAGAGAAAACTTCGATATTTCAACACGGAGTGTCGATAATCTTTAACCAAAAAAGCAGTTAGTAAAAAAAAAGAATGGGATTAATTTGCTTTTCTGTCTAAATCACGACGGAGCTGCTGACCTTGTGTTGCGTATGCACAGATGGGATTAACTGGAGGATTTTAGTATCTTATAGTTACATACAAAGCATCTTAATGATTGCGTAAGGAACTTTTATGGTAACAGACAGTTACTGTATTTGACTAAAGAAACCGTGCTAAACAATATCCAGTGGTCAGTGAAGTAACACAAACAACGACCACGCCAAACAAAAACGTCCAACAGAGCTCTGTGTTCATTAAACACCTTATTCCCTCACCTGGACACCTTCCTAACCAAACTTAATTGGGAATATTCCAGAACGGCCTCACAACGCACTTCCCTACAATCGGTAGTCCCATCCATCAACAGGACTACCCGCAATACTGGTAGACCTTTCTTCCTAATAAACCGTCTCCTCTCCATCGCCGATGGACCTCTACCCAGATTTCCTCGCCGACAGCGTCTGAGTACAACTAGACACAACTAGCCACTCTTAAATCTTAAACTATAATAGTTTTACACTACTCCACAGAGTCAGAGAAATAGAACTATCTAGCAGCTCATAAATCCAAAAATACACTAATATAAAATCGATCACCTATAAACCTTCTTGATCTCACTATAATGTAATTCGTATCACCCCCTACCCACCTATTTAACCCACTACTATGTGTCCCCCACCTACCTTGACGTCCCCCTGTCACCACCCTCCATCTTTGGGCCGCCCTGAAAAACAAATAAACAAACACTTATTATTGGCGCCTCCATCTGCCTCTTCCTTCACACACCTGCCTGCCAACTACATAATGCACACAACTACACCCGCATGCACTACTCTTCCTTCTATGTGCCTCCACCTTCTCATCGGCCGGCCCGCACCGGCGTACGCCTCCCCAAAATCTCCTTACCATCTGGCTGAAGGGGGTTTCTTGCCCCAGACCAGCTCGATCATGGTCCTAACAAGGACCAGGCTCAAACAACCAAGAAAAAAGTAACACAAAAATATGCCCAAACCGCCAAACAACGTGCCTCCATCCAATCCATTAACAGGACTACTAGGAATACCCACAGACATAAAAACAACTAAATGAACACATTACAACACAGGGCCTAATCCACTTCGTGACAATTTGGTCTCCTAATTCCATATTTCTTCCTCTCTTCACACCCTATCTTCTTCTTCTGGTAATTCCTATCCGTTTCGGATGTTGGATATCATACAAGGTATTTTAACTTACTGCACTGCTGTGAGGAATAAGTCAGTTGTATTCATGCCAAACCAGGTCCTTAAATTTCTCAGCCATGATATTCTCGGTCGCCCAACCCCTCTCTTTCCAATTACTTTTCCCTGTAGTATGGACTGCAATAAGTAAAATCTCTGTTCATTTCTCATGAGATGTCCCAGATACTGAAGCTTTTTTTATTTTCACTGTGTTAATAACTTCCCTGTCTTTCTTCACCTTTCTAAGAACTTCAACATTACTTCATAACTGTCCCCCCTCCGGGAGATCCGATTGGGGAACTTGAAGCTCCGGATGATTTTGCCTTGAACATAGCCATGATGATATTACTAGAGATATTTAAACGATCTTTAATGTAGTGGTTTCTCGTTGCCTTCTACATACGCCTTCGGGGCCGATTTCTCAACTCCAGAACAACGAGGTGCCCTACCGCTTGCCAGTCCATCCATCCGAAGCTGTTGACTATCAAGCGGGAGACTACTTATTCCGGTAGTCACTCGGTCGCCATTTCCTCGTCAGTTAAAACAGGGTGCACCATACAACCGAGGCTGTACTTCGAGAAGGTGAGGTTGGCATTTGTACATGAGAGGCATCACATACCTTACACCCTATACCATGCCCTTTTCTTTATGTCCACCGCCTATAGGCTGACGCCGCTTTTGCACTTCCCTCCACTTCAGCGTTCTGCGCTACTCGACCTCGCCTTGGCTGTTTATTAATTTGGCACACCCATCAACAACTTCCGATTCCCATTTGGCTGTCCACACTACTTTCGCACACACCCACACACTTACTCTCACTTCTTGGTGCCTCCACTTTCTCCGCCTCCGGCCCGCACTGGCGTGCGTCCTCACTTACCCAACACCATACGGCTGAAGGGGCCAGTCCCAAAATCAGCCCGAGACTTCTCCTTCAATGGAGGAAGAACGGGCGTAGTGTAGCCTCAGACAACTCAAATAAAAATAACACGACGCAATTTACTTACCGAGTCAATCGGTACACTTTATTTCGACGAATACGACTAGAGGTCGTTTATTACACGAGAATTTCTCACTCGAATAACGTGGCACAGATGTCAGTATGTCGTATTTATGATTTCTTACAAGTATTATACTTAGATTTTACGTTTTGTTATGAGTTGTTTTTTGTGTGTAATTGAAAGATAAATATTATGCGACTATGGGGTAGGAGCTGTAGTGAAAAATAGAGCGGAGAGAGAGGAATGAGTTGTAAGGAAACAGAGAAACAAGTGCACTCGGAACCGCACGAGAAAGAGAGAGGGAAAAAATGACACATAAACATTATATTTATCGTAGACTCTACGGACATGGTTTCGAGATTGATATGAAGATAGCTCGTCTCGTCTCGTGAGCGTCACAAAGCCACACCATTTCCAGCAGAAAGAGAGTTTTGCAGAATAATGAACATTAAAACGTTTTGAATAACAGTTTTTCACGTTGTCCTTTAAGAAGAAACAAGTGCGTTAGCCTTTTCAAGAGCCGAAACGAGAACACGTCAAAATCAGCATGTAACCAGTCTAGAATTTTGTCGAGTCGGCTTCACACGAAAAGGAAAAAAAGTTATGGCTAATTAATATTACAATCTTTAAAGCGACTGAAAGGAAATGTGTGATATCCTGAAATCAATTCCATCGTCTTATAAGATACTGACTGAATTGATTTCTATATTTCATATTTCTAACGTATACGCAAATGTTGTTTAATAAATCTATTTGTATATTTAAAAAATAGTTAATACTATATTAGCGTAGGCAATAACAGTGTACACTAGAACGAGCAGTTTATTCAAAAATCATGATTATTCAAAAGTCATAACAGTAAACACAAAGATGAGACTTCTACGCTGGTACGTATCCTCGGTCCTTTTCTACGGTGTAGAATCTTGGACTTTGACTGAAGCCACAACTAAGAAATTGGAATCTGTCGAAATGTGGCTCTACCGTAGAATACTGAGTATTTCATGGACAGCGCATATAACTAATGTTTGAGTTCTTAGAAAGATGAAGAAAGATAAGGAACTTATTAACATAGTGAAGATCAGAAAGCTTCAGTATCTGGGACATCGCCTGAGAAATGAACAGAGATTTTACTTATTGCAGTCCATACTATCGGAAAAAGTACTTGTAAAGAGAGGGTTTGGGCGACCGAGAATCCCATGGCTGAGAAATGTAAGGACCTGGTTTGGTATGAATACTGTACAACTGACTTATTCTGTACATCAGTACAGAAAGTTAAATAGTTTGTATGATATCCAACATCCGGAACGGATAGGAACTATCAAAATAGTAGAGATATTAGCGTAAACTGCTGAAAAAGTAATGAAACATCCTAAACATTTACAGACTAACAAAATTCTGCGTCAACTTTTTTCGATCATCTTGGGGGGGGGGTCTGGTCCCGTTCGTCCCCTTGCAAATACGCCCCATGGTGTAACATATATTTTTTAGAGCGTTGTGAGTAACTGAGACAACTTTAAAGGGACGATTGTCTATCTAAAACGGATTTCAAACTTGTCTCATGTACAAATGTGTCACCTTTAAAAAGAGGATTCAACAAAGAAATATATTTACAGTCTTCAACAAATATAAATGGTTAAATGTTGGCTAACAACTCAGAGTAGCAGATAGCTAAATAGTAGGCCTACTACACTAGCACACGGGTGCATATCGCAGCAGTGGCACGACCACACAGCGGGTCGACTCCCGTTACGGCGATTAATCATACCGAAACCAGCCACGTCGTGTCGATTTTACGGCAGTACGAATGTGGCCACCGTGTCGTCTAAATATCCCGTGTTAAACAAAGCGAATATCGAGCCGGGGAAAAAATTATAATCGATCGATCGCTCGATGTTTACAAAACGGCACCGGTCCGGTCGATAAATCAAATTACGACGACGACGCGGACGAAGCAAGGTGTGATGAAACGCTTGTGTACCGGACCCGGTATGGACAGCCGGAGGACCCTGCAGCGATTGTAACGGTCAGCTCTAGCCTGTTACACTTTGCTGCCGCCACTCGCCTCACCTCACCTTCTTCAACTCAACTGTACCTACACCAGAAAACTGGTAAACTGTTTGTTTTATACCATACATTTGTTTGACAAATTCGATGAGTTGTGTTTAGCCAAACAGCCAGACTTTAAAACGCAATTTTAGTAAAACTAAGAACGGGATTTCTTTGAAATATTTGAAGCCCCGATCTAATTGACATACACGGGCGCCCACTCACCATCCGCCTACATTCAGAGCGGTTATTGCTACGTCTATACGTCTAGCAGACTTTTATATTTATATTTTTATATATATTTGTCGAAAAGAATATTGTTGGTTTATTTTTTCGACTGATTAATGAATATTCATTGTTTTTTTTTTATATCCTTTCTTATAATGATGCCCGCCTTTTTTCATGTATCTAAAGCAAATTTAATTCATCTTCCATTCACAAATTATCTTATTTTGAAAGTACATATTCTCTCTAAAAACCTACACATCGGCTTCTTTGCAGACGCTGAATATCGACTCAACTTCTCCTCTTGCTCTCTTTCTTTTCCTTACTGAATGCTTACATCCCTTGAAGATGTTAGCTTTCGTTCCCGGTGGAAGACGACCCCCTGGCTAGACCGAAGAAGAAGTGGAGCGTATTGACTCCGTGAGAATCTTACCCAAATCGGGATAGGGATACACGAACGGAGGCGGAGGAAAGGAGACAGAGTCCGATGGAGGAGGATCGTTGTAGCGGCGTGCGTAAAGCGCTTGCCTGGGCCTGATCGTGTATAGTAAGTATAGGTCCCTATAGGGGAAGGTTGACATCAATGGACCGGTTCCATGGATGGACCTCTTATGTATTTCCTCTACCAAAGCGTGCACATGCGCGGTAGTAGTTGTAGAATCTTTGTTTCCTTCACGCCAGCTGTGTGCAGTGCTGTAAACGAGTTGGAGTTGCGTCGCTGCTAGATAAAAATTCAGGTAAGATTTCTGTACTCTGTGCTATAACTATTAGTCTTTTTTAATACCAGTTATCACGAATTATATATTACTGAACAATTTCACAATTTGTTGACATTAAAAGCAATTTTTAAAGTTCTAAATTTTATATTGGTTGTTCCAATTTGAATCGTCATTTCGTCTGTGTTTATCTACAGAATCCAATATGGCGAGTTGCCATCATTGGACCACTTGGCGTTTCTATGAATGCACCAGTTTATCAGGTGGTCCATTCATAGGAACGTGAACACTATTGGGCCTGTTGGGCCGTCGTCGTCTTCTTGTAGAGCCAACCGTTTCGACTGCAGCTGCGGCAGTCATCTTCAGTGGGTCTTGTGTTCTTCTCCTCTTAGTCGCATCTTCTGGTCTTCTGGTTCTTCATTTAGTCGCCAGAGGACCAGGAGAGAAGACACACTGAAGATGACTGCCACAGCTGCAGTCGAAACGTTTGGCTCTACAAGTAGAGAACTACGGCCCAGCAGCTCGGAAAATAGTTTTACTATAATAATAGTGGTTCCTCACCGAGTAGTTTGGGGGTTACACAGAGTTAGTCTGCCTCAGTGATCGCGTCGCCATACAAGACAAGTAGTGTAGCCAGCACTTTTCTTTATCAGTCCATTCTTACCTCAGAATGTTATCTCGGCTACGGATTTCCATAGGCTGACTCGATCTAGAAGCTATAAACCGCACCTTGATTTTATGAGCCGTCCGGGAATTGAACTCCAGACATTTCAAAGTATATAGAAAACAATTTGTAGTTAACATTGTTCGTTTCTGGAAGCTTTTTAAAAATTTTAAATTACATGTTACTTTTGAGCAAAAAAAAAACATCATTCATACATTTACGACTAAATCTTTCGTTTGTGCCCCCAAAAAGGAGACGATTAGAGCTGGTTGGAGTAAGATATTTCATTGCAATATACTTGTCTAGTTATACTTTACTGTAATTAGTATGCTAGTATTATTTCCTTGACTTCATGGCTAATGTGACAGCTTACAAGTGACAGTTTATGTGACGATTATTATTTATGTTTTAGTATTCACTTTGCTTGAAGACGCGTGTGGATTAAAAAATGTGTAGCTGGAATGTTACTTTTCAACTAACCAAGGGATCAATGGGTAACACCTTTTCTAAAAGACTGTGTGTTTGTTATCTGTTATCAACCTTAGCTTATCAATTTATTACCTTATCTGTTTGTTAGCAACTTCAGGTCATACAAGACAATAAATTAATTGAAACTGAAACTAAAATTTGAAAGTTCTAAGTAAATATTATTTTCCCCATCGCAATGTAATTAAAATTTTATTACAAGTGTTTAACTTGAATGAAAGTCTTAAAGGTTAAAACTTAAACAACGGTGGAAAGAACACTTAGAAAGAATGTCAGATTCAAGACTGGCCAAACAAGTCTGAAAATGTAACCCCATAGTCTATAGGCGTGTGGGTAGACCCAGGGAAGAGATGGCTGGAGGATCTTTGAAGGCGGAACAGGCAGCACCTTGCCTAAGCCTTGTTGTGAAGATGATGATGATGATGACGAACTAAAATTTGAGTGTAACAGCTTCAATAATACAGATGGAAACGTCAGATGGAAAACTGAACGTAAAAAATAAGAACGAAGAAATAAATAAATACAAAATAAAACGAATCAATTAAAATCATTATTATGATAAGCATTACAAAATTGTTATTAAAATAAACGTTAAAACGAATTATTAGGAAAATATTAGGCCCACGAAAAACTTCAGAAGGTTGGAAATTAAGAAGTAATGATGAAATATATCAAAGTATAGAAAATGTAACAGAAACAATGAGAAAAAGAAGACTATTATTTTTTGAAAATTTATATAGAATGGACGACAATAGGTTAACAAAGCAGATCTTCAAATATCTGTGGGGGAAGAAGTCAACATCAAGTTGGATTAAAGAAGTCCAAAAGGATTTAGAAAAAATAATATACACGCAGAAGAAGCAATTGAAAGAGAAGTTTTTCGGGCAAAAGTGTTAAAAATGGAAGGAGTCCAGGGTAGGAGAGATAAAAACGGGGGTTCAAAGTGGACTGAAGACAGGAAGAAGAGACACAGTAAAAAGATGAAAGAATATTGGAGAAAAAGAAAAGAACAAATAGTAAAGAACTGAAATTGGCATGTGGTCCTTATTATTCGTTTGATAAATCCTCTACCATGAGAAAGTAGCGAACGTGTAATATATAAAACATGTTTAAATAAAAACAAAGCTGGAGCAAGATGCTGCTGCGCCTGGTGTACTTTCACAAGTACTGAATTATCTTTCATTTTTATAACTGATTTTTTTTCTGTAATGCTTTCTATTCCTCTAATTTTCTTGCAACACTTACATGTGACAGCCTATGGATTTACGTAATCAATTTTTATGATTGCGTACGCTTTCCTTGCGATGTACTTTTGTTACTTTAATTAAATGCCAGTTTTCATGTAGGCCTACATTCGCTTACTGTTTGCGACAGTTTCTGTTTCTAAACTAACCTAACCTAACCTAACCTAAACTAACATAAACTAACCTAACCAAACCTAATGGGCATTAGCAATCACTCGTTCAACTTGAACAAGCACGTTTTTTTCGATTGCATATGAAATCGGTAATTATTTCCACGCTAAAATAATATTAAAACTTAACACATGGACTTTAAGATTACGTGTACATTAACGATTGGTGAACATAACTGTAACCTTAGCATAAAGTTAGCATTAAGCGTTTATTACTCAGCTGACTGAAAATCACTAAATTCAGTTGTAGAACCTAAAGCCGAAGACTGTATTTGCAGTATTCCAAATATCTTCGTTTGTTCCAAACCTAAGTTTAATGAGAGTTATTCACAGTTCTTGAGCGGCGTGTGCAGCTTACCTCCACACTTGCTCCTGCCATTTGTCTTCTTCTTCTTCTTCTTCTTCTTCTTCTTCTTCTTCTTCTTCTTCTTCTTCTTCTTCTTCTTCTTCTTCTTCTTCTTCTTCTTCCTCTTCCTCTTCCTCTTCCTCTTCCTCTTCCTCTTCCTCTTCCTCTTCCTCTTCCTCTTCCTCTTCCTCCTCCTCTTCTTCTTCTTCTTCTTCTTCTTCTTCTTCTTCTTCTTCTTCTTCATCTTCTCTTCAAGGATTAGGTTATATAAACCTGTTCCGGGAAACATCTCATCCTCGGACGACCCACGAGGTTTATAATACTTGTAGTACGCAAAGCAGCCTCGAAGCAAGGTATTTAAGTATGTATGTATTTAAGTACGAATTGTTCAACCATTTTATGAAGCACTTGTCGGTTTTCTTTTCTATATTTTGTTTTTTACGTGCGAGTATTAAGCTTATTCACTGGACGTCAACATTCTACAATGTAAGTTGTTCCGGTTGTTAGATAAACAGTGGCGCAGCGACGGGGTTTGATGGTAACCACCTTCCTTTCAAAGGAACAAGGAGAAAAAAATGTCAGAAATTTTAAGAAGTGCCAGTAAGGTATAATCATATAAGTCGAAGAAATAATCAGCGTAATTACTTAAATACTTAAGAATATTTGTAACTGCTGTATGTTATAGCTAACTTGCGAGTACAATATCGCTTCGTGTAAACATTGTTAAGCTGTGTGGGTCCATTGTATTTGTATGGGTCCCTGCTATATGCAGATGACATAGTTTTTCATTCAATAAAATGAGGATTATTTAAAAACAGCTATGCTTCAGTTACAAGACGTATCAAGAGAGTCCTCACTGACAATTTCAGTAAGAAAAAGACTAAAACCATGGCCTTTAAAGGTAAATATCTAGTGAGGACTAAGATAGTTGTAAACAACAGCACTTTAGAACAAGTGAGCCGTTTCAAATATCCCGGATGTGCAGTAAGCTGTGAGTCTGAATATGATATAAAAGAGAAGATAAATAAATTTAGGAATATTTGTTGGAACGATTCATAGGAATCTTGGAAACAAAACAAGTCACAGCACAAGGATTAAAATTTTTAAGACAATTGGGATATGCGAGTGAGGCGTGAGTCATGGCGAAAAAGGAATGCGGCAAGATTCAGAGTGCTGAAATGCAGTTTCTTCGAACTAATTTAAACTGTACATTGCAAAATATAATAAGGAATGAGGATATCACAGAAGAACTCGAAGTACAAACGTAAATGAAATTATTTCAGCAAAGGATGACAGTGGATCGAAAGCGGCACTGAACTATAAAGCCATTGGTAGAAGAGACGTGGGTCACCCGAGGATGAGATGGATGCCGGAACAGGTTTATATAACCTAATCCTTGAAGCGAAGAAGAAGAAGAAGAAGAAGGAGAAGGAGAAGAAGAAGAAGAAGAAGAAGAAGAAGAAGAAGAAGAAGAAGAAGAAGAAGAAGAAGAAGAAGAAGAAGAAGAAGAAGAAGAAGAAGAGTAAACATTGTTAGTTGTCTGGTGGTTCTGAGGATGAGATGGATGCCGGAACAGGTTTATATAACCTAATCTTGAAGCGAAGAAGAAGAAAAAGAAGAAGAAGAAGAAGAAGAAGAAGAAGAAGAAGAAGAAGAAGAAGAAGAGTAAACATTGTTAGTTGTCTGGTGGTTAAGAGAGGTTCAAATTTTATCTTAGTTTTTGAGGTTTTGTCCTTTTAATGAGGAGGAAAGAGCTTTCGAGCTTCGAGTTTTCGAATGTCTATTCGAAATTTGGATGGATACCCGCAATGTATGCAACTATATATGATACAAGTTTATGACGTTTAAACTTTTTCCTATCTATTTGTTGCACCTACACGCTTTTCGACCGTTAAAATGATTAATTACTTGAAGTAAACATTCTGACATAAATTCTAGTAATATTACTTCTTTTTATAGAGTATTTGAAGTATTAAGAAGAAGCGAAATGTGACCCATATATGTTCCAAATATTTTCGGTATCTATAAGAGAGCGCAGAGTGTTGTAAGGGTTGGAAAGGAAGTACCTGCAAAAATTTAGGGTCACAAGGGGCTCACAACAAGGATGTAGTCTTTCTCCTACACTGATTAAAATGTATATTCAGTAAGCTCTTGGTGAATGGAACAGGAAGTGCTCCAGAATGAGAATATACGCTTCTTTTTGCAGATGCGAATGGAGGTGCGGTCATGATTTTATAAAACTTAATTTTCGTATTCTTTCATGTTATATTACCCAACGTTATGTTGATTATATCGCATACCGCCTGAAACTTGTTTAGTTTGTTATCTTTACCATTGTCGGTCCGTACCTAGTGCCATCACCCAACTATATAAAACGGAAAACTCAATTCGTTGTCGTAGAGAACTATCTTTGACCTAATAGGGTATTTACTTTGGAAGATCATAACTTTGTTTTTTTTTTATTGTATCGGCCATCTAAGGACCACATGCCAATTTCAATTTTTTACTCTCTGTTCTTTTCTTTTTCTCCAACATTCTTTCATCTTTTCACTGTGTCTCTTCTTCCTGTCTTCAGTTCACTTCTTTCTCTCTTTTTTCTCCCTCCTACCTTGGACTCCTTCCATTTTTAACACTTTTGCCCGAAAAACTTCTCTTTCAATTGCTTCTTCTGCGTGTTGGCCTACATTATTTTTTTCTAAATACTTTTGGACTTCTTTAGTCCAATTTGATGTTGATTTCTTCCCCCACAGATATTTGAAGATCTGCTTTTTTTAACCTATTGTCATCCATTCTATATAAATGTCCAAAAAATAATAGTCTTCTTTTTCTCATTGTTTCTGTTACATTTTCTATACTTTGATATATTTCATCATTACTTCTTAATTTCCAACCTTCTGAAGTTTTTCGTGGGTCTAATATTTTTCTTATAATTTGTCTTTCCAATATTTCTAGTTTCTCTAAATTATAATTGAATGCTAGACATTCACTTGCATAAAGGCATTTCTGTTCTTCACGACTGTACTGTAATGCCTTATTTTCGCATTTTTAGATATACACTTTTTATTGTAAATATCTTTAGTTATACCATATGCCCTTTGCATCTTATGAATCCTTTCTTCTATAGTAGATTTGTCTAAACCATTCTCTTGAATTATTTCTCCCAGATACTTAAATTTTCGAACCTTCTCTATTCGACCAATATCAGTTACGAGGAATTTTGGCGCATTTTTAATGTTCGTGAGAAATTTGTTTTTTTCTACAGAAATTCTTAAGCCTGTCCTACTGGCAACGTCCTCTAAAAAAACTTGTGTTACTGCAGATATCAGATGTTCAGAAAGTATAGCAAAGTCATCTGCGAATGCCAAACAGTTTATTTTAATACGTTTGTTGTTGTTATTACGGCGATTATAAATTGGACACGGCTGCCACGCTGTACATTGACAACATAATCTGCATTTGTGACGCATAATGTTGTTAATTGACAACTGCATAAGTCATTGGACGGGACGGGTAATGATTTACTGCCGGTGATGATGACATCGTGTAAGAGTTATGACATGTAAATGTAAGGTGGGAATTTGGTTTGTTGCGCTAATGATAATTATTAACTAGCGGTGGATGTGTGCAATATTGATAGCTAATAGTTGGTAGGTTTGAAGAGTTCCGCGATGAACTTGCAGTGGAACCTTAATATACCGGACCGTAAGTATCCGAATGTACACTATGTTATTATCACTTGGTGTTCTGCCCTAAGGTAGGTCTTCAAATGGTAAGAGCTCTCCAAGCTATCCTATCGCATGCCAGTTTTTTCGTTTCTTCGTAACACCCTCTGATTTTAATGCTATCTATTAACTTCATTCTTTTACGCCCTCTTCTTTTTTCTCCTTCTATGACACCCTCCATGCCAGTTGTAAGCAAGCAGTCTCTTTTTAAACAATGGCCTAACCAATTCCTTTTCCTATTTTCTATTACCTTCAGGAGTCTTCTCTCTTCCTCTATTCTTCTTAAAACTTCATCATTCCTTACTTTATTAACCCACCTCACTTTTCCATTCCTCGCCAAAACCACATCTCAAATGCTTCTAATCTTTTCTCATCCTCCTTCCTCAGTGTCCATGTCTGTGCACCATATACAGCAACGCTCCACACATAACATTTGGCCAACCTTTTTCTTATAGTGTTATTAATTTTGCCACACAGCAGTCTTTTCTTCCTATTAAATGCCTCTTTCACTATAGCAATTCTTGCTCTAATTTCACGAGTGCAGGACTTATCAAGCTTCCAAGATATTTAAACAACATCGCTGATATAAGAGCGCATTAGCACATTAAATTGCTGCGCATATAAACGTTTGACCGCGCGAACTACTCAAGTTCTGTTTCACGTTTTATCCAACCTACTATAATCTCCTTCATAAATACAGTTGTTTATAGTCATGTTCACACCATAGTGCTCTTTTCGTGCACTTGAGGCATGCGCAGTAGGACCTTCCTCTAGCGAACGTAACGCATGCGCAAAGCATGCCTCAAAATCAGTTGAAGGTCACCGTTTTTAGTGACGCATTCAGTAACGCACATGGTTCCACCACCAGTGGATCTTCCTACAACATTCCTTGCAACTTCATAGTTTTACAGAAAGGTGTTGTTCTGTTTTTGTGATTTCTGTGACTGCGTTTATTGTTTACCATGTCGGCAGAACAAACGAAGGCCATTATTGAAGATTATAGGTCACATTCTGCCTTATGTGACATTACGGACAAAAATTATACAAACAAAATGAAAAGAAATTATGCTTATGCTGTTTTGGCTACGAAGTATGAACTGACTGTGAAAAGTGTTGAAAACAAAAGTAAAAGCCTGCGTTCATATTTTTCCAAGGAGTATTTTCTTTTGCGATCTTAGGCTTCACCATTTGTAAAAGCATGTAAAAGTTGGTTCTAGACATTCGCGTAAAGTTCTTAAATCCAGGTCTCTCATAATTCAAAAATTTTGCGTTCTTAAATAATCTTTCAACTATATCGAGTGTTGATATTTTTCACGCCTTTTTCAAACTCTTTTCAGCACCAAAAATGCAGCACTTATACCTGCTAAAATAACAGTATTCGTTTCGTCAATTTTTCACGTTTATAGGCCTACTGGAGCAACATAGACAACTGTGACGCACAAGTGTAGACACTTTCAATGTACATAGTAGACATATGTAGACATACGTTCAGTACTTTCAATCTAAGGCATGCGCAAGAACTACTCGGTGTTGAAAGCAGAATTGAAAATTGAAAGAGAAGTTTAAGTTGAAAGCGCACAAGTGTGGACGTAGCATATTACGATATAATTATATTACATATTACGCTTTGCTTCCGTCCGTCACTTTGGTCGTTGCTCCCATTTCTTGTCTCAAGAGATCCTCAGCAACATGGTTACGTCAGATTTTGTCAAGACGTAAAGTAAAATGTCAGCTGAACAAGGCGTCGGGAGTAAATGAATTATGTCAGGATACCCAAAAAATTCACAAAGAGGTTGACTGACAAACAACAGGATGTCTTAAGAGTGGAAACTCTTAGCAGATCCATTATCTTGAGAGTTTCAAGGGATGGAACAAATGGTGTTGTACGTTATAAGTAAATTCGAGAGCCCAAATTAGCCTGTACACCTGCCCATCGAAGTGGAAGAAGAAGAAGAAGAAGAAGAAGAAGAAGAAGAACAACAACAACAACAACAACAACAAGACGAACAACAATAAGAAGAAGAAGAAGAAGAAGAAGAAGAAGAAGAAGTAGGAGGAGGAGGAGGAGGAGGAGGAGGAGGAGAAGAAGAAGAAGAAGAAGAAGAAGAAGAAGAAGAAGAAGAAAACTACAACAGGGAAAAGAGGAATAAAGAAAAAGTAGAAGACTAAGAAGAAAATGCAATATGATTTCGAAATGAAAAAGAAAGGTAACAATAAAAATTGCGCAAGCAGTTATATATTGTTAAGTGAATAGTTTATTTACTATTCATAAATATTCCGCAAGAATACTGGATGTTGCAACGTACAGTTTATAAATTATATATACACGTGGATATGTGCAAGTTTTCCATCGGCATTTTATTCTCGACACGTTCGCAAAAGCTACTGTAGCGTGCTCAATATCGTAACTCCAGTAGGACTGTCATCGCGCATATTACTGGCAACAATTACATACGTGTAAATTTGTCATTCTATGCTAATACAAGTACGTACAAGTAACATAACAAAGTAAATAAACAAGCGGATATTCATTTAAATTGACACACATTATAGACACTGGTATGTGAAGACATTTTATTGTTACGGTGACGCAGACAACGAAGCTGAGCAACTATTAACGCCGAGGGTGTTGTTATCGTTACATCATCATCATCATCGTTGTCGTCGTCGTCGACATCATCACCTTCTTTTTCTCGTTCTTCTTCCATCCATCAGCGGATACTTGTACAGTTACTGCCGTCTCTCACACAATGGACGCCAGTCTCGAACTGTCCTTCTAGTCCTACCTATCTAATATTCAAATATATATATATACATTAATAAATGGATTTCGTTCAAAGGAGTGAGCGAGTTGTTTAACTCAAGGAGCTTACTAATATATTAAGTTATAAAATATATTGCATTAGTTCTTTTAAAACATTAACTTAATTGAGTTTTTATTTCTGTTAGATTTTAAACGTAGGCTATTAAAATATTAAAATTTGTATTTACATTTACATTTGCATTCACTTCAGTGCAAACAGGGTGAAGGGTGACGAGAGCGGGTCATTTGGTGCTTCGAAGAATAGGGAGTTGGGTAACCTATAGGCCAGCAACCTTATATCCACAAAACCTCTTCAAAAAAAAACAGCAATAGACATCGGAAGAGAATGGTCGACTCTAGACGGCGTAAGAGAATATGGGAATGGATACCGTAAGAAAAACGGGGACGTTGAAGATTCTGAAGAAATCTGAGGGATAATGTGGAGGAATCAGTGATGTTTAGAGGTCTAGAAGAAGACATATGTATGGACAGAAAAATCTGGAAACTGGGGACGGACAGAGGTCGCAGAGATCCATTAACAAAAAGGAATTTGCATTTAACAAACAAACGTTTACTGGACAGGAAACCCATGGGTCACATAACATTCCCGATTTACCGGGAGGCATAACGATCCCCGATTTCGTTATGCGCGGCATCTAAGTGAATCGCGTGTAAGCACGGGGCTTGTCTACACAGAGAATAGAATGCACTCACACAAACACTCGCAAATAGGCGCGCGTACGCACACAGCACTCAGAAGTACGTCAGCGTGAAATTCAAAAGCCATAAACAATATTAGCATCTTCATTTGCATGATGGCAAACGTTTTAAATGCATAATTACGAAACAGCTGCATTCCATTTAAGATTCCATCGCTGACTAGTTATTATTGACCTTTGCCGGACAAGTTATTCTGTCTGAAGTCGCATCTGTTCGCCTCGAGGGCAACCTGGATCTAACACGTGGAGGTTTATATCATTTCTACTACTACTACTACTACTACTATTACCACATACAGCTGAACGCTGTTAACTGTTTTCGCAGAACTGGCGTAGCCTGTAAATCGTTTATAACAAACAAGTTCTCATTAATAACGAATAAAAATGTGATCGTTATTGAAGTGTATGACATTGGCAGATTGCCTATATAGACATAAGAGGACGTATCCTGTAAAATAATACAACATTAATGGGAGTCGGTAGTGGCTATACTAGCAATGTTAAATTCCTAATATTTAGGTACAATCTTGTCCGACACATGATCAGACAGAATCTTAAAATTTTTATAGGTGTTGAAAGTTCGCGGACGAGGATCAGTTGAAAAGTTCGCGGAGCGACTTCTATAGCTCAGTGGTAGAATTACAATCTTTGGTGTGCTGTATATTAAGAGACGTATATTTCGCGTGAACACCTGTTAATTTCCAGATGTATCTGTCAATTTATTCACTTTTTACCAGCTGTCTGAAATTTTCCTGTCACGCGTGTTTTTAAAATGCACAAAATCAAACATCGTGTAGTGATGAATTCTCTGTTAAAAGCGTTTTAGCGCCGATGGAAGATCAAAATAAAATTGTAAATGTGTTAGGAGATGCTGCGCCTTCAGAAACAACGGTAAGTGGGGCACACTAAGTACAAGCACTGAAGACGATCCCAGCAGTCCAAGAAGTACAATAAAAAAATGACATTATTGAAAAAAAAATTATAGGGTGTTGGAAGACCGCAGATTGAGGAGTGGATGACGTTGTTGAAATCATAGGCGTTTTCATATGAGCATGTGCATTTACTTTAACTCGAGAACTTGGTGTAAAAAAGCGTTGTGCAAGATGGCTGCTACATCTGGAGGTGTTGCATTCTTTAGGCGTTCAGTGCGACCACGTTTTCAGTGCTCGTAAGACCACGTTTAAACTCAAGTGCCTACTTAAAAACCTTTGGTTTTGAAGGTGCAGCATCCCCTGACACATTTAGAATTTCGTTTTGAATTTTCGTTGGCGCTAAACAATTTTTAACAAAGAATCACACCACGATGTTTGATTTTGTCCGTTTTCTAAAACACGCATGACACGTCAATTTTAAACAGCTTCTAAACAATGAATAAATTGGTAGGAAATTAACAGGAGTTGACATAAAATAGAAATCTTGCGCCACACGAAAAATTTAATTTTTTACCGCTAAGCTACAGATGACGCTCCGCGAACTATTCAACTGACCCTCGTATACGTTTTACGTCTACTGAAGCAGATGTATTTAATTTCACGCATATTACAAGATTTGTATTTATATTAATGTTGTAAACTTTTTTAAAGAAAAATTAATAAACAATTGTTTTTGCAGCACCCAAACTATACAGTTTAGGTCTAGAGTTCTGCTTCAGTAGGTAGAGAATGGTGACTTACTTCAGTCGTGTAAGTTTCAGTATCCAACGTTTCTGAGACACGTGTACCTAAATGTTGAGACATATGGTTTCGCAAAAAATACTTTAAAGTATATCAGCGAGAAGTAAAAAAACTCAAATTCATGACCAACACTATTTTAACGTACAAAAAAATAAACATATATATCTAGCCTTGTTGTTGACTTCAGAGTTGTCAGCATGAAGTAAAAAATATGTACTATTGTAAGGAATCGTGTAAAAATAGGAATGATGTTACTGTGTGCAGTAGTTAAGGTGTGTGTTACTTAAGGTAATTCATAATATGTGTTTCTGAGCTTATTTATATAATAAAGTATAGGTTATACCGTTTTATTTACCAAACATCGGAATTTTAATAACCCAAGTATTTTGAAAACAATGTGAAAATTTTTAATATTATATTATATTTTATCAATAAGTGACTTGGATACCTATTCAAACATATTTTTCAAGTTTATAATTTTTTTTCTTCAGACTACCCCTTAAGGTTTTGTTTTCACATGTATGCAGTGTAAAACGCGGAAAAATCAAAACAGATTTGCAAGCTTGGGTGTTTTTTATTTTTTAGGGTTGTTCGAGTCTGGTCCTTGTTAGGGCCTGGCTCAGGCTGATCTGGGGCAAGCCCCCTTCAGCCATATGGGAAGGAGTGTTTGTATGGAGTCGTACGCCAGTGCAGACCGGCCGTTGAGAAGGTGGAGGCACGTGGAAGGAAGAGTAGTGCATGCAGGAGTATTGTGTGTCTATGTAGTTGGTAGCCAGGTGTGGGAAGGAACAGGCAGATGGAGGCGCCAATAATGAGTGTTTGTTTATTTATTTTTCAGAGCGGCCAAGACAGGGACGAGTAACGCAGTTCGCCAATGCTGGTGGGTGGGAGGCGTCAAGGTAGACGGGGGCCACATATTAGTTGGTTAAAGACCTGAGTAGTAGGTAGTGGGAATTTAAATTATAGTAAGATCAAGAAGGTTGATAGGTGTTAAATTTTTATAGTTTGGGATTTAAAAGCTGCTAAATGTTTCTATTTCTCTGCCGCTAACGGCGAGGAGTTCTGGGTGGAGGTCCATCCGCGATTGTAAGGAGACGGCTTATTAGGAAGGAAGGTCTGCGTGTGTATTGAGGGGAGTTCTGTTGATAGAGGAGCCTATGGATTGTAGGAAAGTGCGTTGTAAAGCCGTTCTAGAATATTTCCAATTCAGTTTATATACGAAGGTGTCAAGTTGAGGGAATAAGGTGTTGAAAAGGTACAGAGCTCTTTTGGAAATTTTTGTTTGGGGAGGTCTGCGATCGTAAAGCTCGTCGTAAGGCAATGTAAGGCAGTGTGGTCTATTTGGATATTCACGAGCTGTACGCGGTTTGGATAGCCGTTTCAGCTAGCTCTCGAAGAAATTTAGCAAGCTACTGAAATATTAAATCAAATAACCGACGTAATGGTTGCCTGATGCTAACCAAAGATATGATTGACCATATCACTTCAGCAGCGAATGTATGCTCTATTGTGGTAGCACTTTCTGTCACGAATACATTAAAAACTGAAGATATGAGAGAATTAACTTTCTTAGGCTTTCACCCCCGACGTCATAATTATTAAACTTCGTTCCGGGCTGTAAGGCCGTGGTCTTTCTCTATCAGGGCTGTAAGGCTGTGGTCTTCCTCTATCCGGGCTATAAGGCCGTGGTCCTCTTCTATCAGGGCTGTAAGGCCGTGGTCTTCCTCTATCCGGGCTATAAGGCCGTGGTCTTCCTCTATCCGGGCTGTAAGGCCGTGGTCTTCCTCTATTAGGGCTGTAAGGCTGTGGTCTTCCTCTATCCGGGCTATAAGGCCGTGGTCCTCTTCTATCCGGGATGTAAGGCCGTGGTCTTCCTCTATCCGTGCTGTAAGGCCGTGGTCTTCCTCTATCCGGGCTGTAAAGCCGTGGTCTTCCTCTATCCGGGATGTAAGGCCGTGGTCTTTCTCTATCAGGGCTGTAAGGCTGTGGTCTTCCTCTATCCGGGCTATAAGGCCGTGGTCCTCTTCTATCAGGGCTGTAAGGCAGTGGTCTTCCTCTATCCGGGCTATAAGGCCGTGGTCTTCCTCTATCAGGGCTGTATCTCCGTGGTCTTCCTCTATCAGGGCTGTAAGGCCGTGGTCTTCCTCTATCCGGGCTGTAAGGCAGTGATCTTCCTCTATCCGGGCTGTAAGGCCGTGGTCTTCCTCTATCCGGGCTGAAAGGCAGTGATCTTCCTCTATCCGGGCTGTAAGGCCGTGGTCTTCCTCTATCCGGGCTGTAAGGCAGTGATCTTCCTCTATCCGGGCTGTAAGGCCGTGGTCTTCCTCTATCCGGGCTGTAAGGCAGTGATCTTTCTCTATCCGGGCTGTAAGGCCGTGGTCTTCCTCTATCCGGGCTGTAAGGACGTGGTCCTTTTCTATCAGGGCTGTAAGGCCGTGGTCTTCCTCTATCCGGGCTGTAAGGCCGTGGTATTCCTCTATCATGGCTGTATCTCCGTGGTCTTCCTCTATCAGGGCTGTAAGGCCGTGGTCTTCCTCTATCCGGGCTATAAGACCGTGCTCTTCCTCTATCAGGGCTATAAGGCCGTGGTCTTCCTCTATCCGGGCTATAAGGCCGTGGTTTTCTTCTATCAGGGCTGTAAGGCCATGGTCTTCCTCTATCCGGGCTGTAAGGCCGTGGTCTTCCTCTATACGGGCTGTAAGGCCGTTGTCCTCTTCTATCAGGGCTGTAAGGCCGTGGTCTTCCTATATCAGGGCTGTATCTCCTTGTGGTCTTCCTCTATCAGGGCTGTAAGGCGTGGTCTTCCTCTATCCGGGCTATAAGGCCGTGCTCTTCCTCTATCAGTGCTGTAAGGCCGTGGTCTTCCTCTATCCGGGCTGTAAGGCAGAGATCTTCCTCTATCCGGGCTGTAAGGTCGTGGTCTTCCTCTATCCGGGCTGTAAGGCCGTGGTCTTCCTATATCAGGGCTGTAAGGCAGTGATCTTCCTTTATCCGGGCTGTAAGCCAGTGATCTTCCTCTATCCGGGCTGTAAGCCCGTGGTCTTCCTCTATCCGGGCTGTAAGGCCGTGGTCTTCCTCTATCCGGGCTATAAGGCCGTGCTCTTCCTCTATCCGGGCTATAAGGCCGTGCTCTTCCTCTATCCGGGCTGTAAGGCCGTGGTCCTCTTCTATCAGGGCTGTAAGGCCGTGGTCCTCTTCTATCAGGGCTGTAAGGCCGTGGTCTTCCTCTATCCGGGCTATAAGGCCGTGGTCTTCCTCTATCCGGGCTGTAAGGCCGTGGTCTTCCTCTATCCGGGCTGTAAGGCCATGGTCCTCTTCTATCAGGGCTGTAAGGCCGTGGTCTTCCTCTATCCGGGCTTTAAGGCTGCGGTCTTCCGTTTTCTTAATGTCGAAAGGTGTTAACTCGAACATGCGTTTCGGTCTCACCTCTGGAGGCCATATTCAGTGTAAGGACTTAAAGCACTGACAAGGTGTACGTCAGTACAACCACAGTACTGTGACAGTACTGCATAGGTACAAAGGCTGCCACAGTACTGCGGTTGTACTCACGTATACTTTTTCCGTTCTCAGCTTAACCCTGATGTAAACTAACAGGCGTGGCACATCTGAAACGCTATTTGCTGCTTGAATTAGAGGCGTGTAACTCTGCCAGAAGGAGTTGCAGACAAGGTACATAGTACATATAATGTTGATACTGTATAAACACACGTAAATTGTAATAATTTTCCTGACCAAAGTAAAATTTGTGTGACAATGTCAGACCGACATGGAAACATTTTGTAATACCAGTTAATGGCTATTTTTTATTAACCGTTTACATAATCGCAACAAAAAAAAAAATAGAAGCTGTGATAATTACCAGTGTATTGAATACTATAAGTTGCTGTCAGAGAGTAATTCAATGCCTTCCATATCTGTGTCTAAACTTGTACCATCACTTGAGTCAGCGTTATTATTAATAAGATTGTTCATTGTCCACAAGACAACGACGGTAATGTGGGCCAGTTGCCATAGCTTATCAACTTCCTTGATTATATGCTGCACACAATGACTCCACTTGTCCCCTGCCATTCCATTTACCCCCTTCTCAATAAATTGTTTTATATCAAGCAGCTAATGTTGTGTTGTGACGGGCAACATATACTTTCAACTGGCTCCATATTAATTCAATGCGATTCAGAATACAGTGATAAGGAGGAAGTCTTAAAACGACGTGCCCCGATTTAAGTGACAGGATAACTCACACGTGACTGTACAGACGTTCTGCACATGCGCGTAATACATTACCGTGTGAACAGTGTCAACGCCCCTGACCAATAGCGTTTTAGGTTTGCCACATGGGTTTGTTTACATCAGGATTGAACTAAGAGCGGAAAGAGTATACACCTTGTCAGTGCGTTAAGTCCTTACACTGAAGATGGGCTTCAGAGGTGACGCCGAAACGTCTGTTCGGTTTAACTCCTTTCGACACGAAAAAAATGGAAGAAGACGGCCTTACGACCCGGACAGTAATTTCAATAGAGATGGACTATACCTCGCTTTGATGTGTTAAATTCTTGGATTTCGTTGTCCATGACGTGTCCGTTACTTAACTAAATATAATTAATTCACTACCGACTCGGAACACAACGAAATCCAAGAATTTAACACAGCAAGACGAGCTATAGTCCAAACCTTCAAGAGCACAGTACTGATTGTGTTCCGAGTCGGTAGTGAATTAATTATATTTATTTTTCTTTTATAAAATTGCTAAACTGCTATAATTGTTTTTATTATTTAGACAAAGCTTTTCGTCATTACTGACATCTTCAGGTCTTAAACAACTTAAACATCTTCAGGTCTTAAAGGGAATTTTTTAAGTATTTAAAAATTAAAGCAAAATTGAAAAAAACGCTAGGGAAAATTTGGTTTAATAAACAGTGTTTAATTAACAAAATAACTCCAAAATACGCAAAAATTAAAATTAATAACAAAAGCAAAGTAGCAAACCAAGTGAAAAACATGGCGGAAAAAATATGGATAAAACTTGAAATTAAGAACTTATACAGTAAAATAAATAAATATAACAAAGAAATGTATCAATTACATCAAAAATTATATACAAGTTACAATTATATAGAAATAGAAGAAATGAGAAAAGAGTTTGGTGAAAAATACATAGAAAAGAAAATAAGAAAAATGGAAGAGAGATTAAATAAGAAACTCAAGGAATTAATGGAAGGAACAAGAAATAAAAATAAAGAAAAAGATAAAGAAATAAAATTTGCTGAAAAAATTTAAATTTAACAGAAACAAAGTTTACACAAAATGAACATAAATTATTAGGGAAAAGTTTAAAATATGCAACAAAAACAAACATAGATAAAGAAAATACAATAATAGAATGTGAAGAAATAATCGATAAAATAAAAAATGAAGAAACTAAAAAACAATTAAGAAGTGAAGTAAAAGAAATAGTAGAAAAAATATGTAAGAAAAACAAAAATGTAAGAAATAAAAACGAAACAAATAAAAAGAAATATAAGAGAATTAAAAAAGAAAATCACGGAGAACAATTTGATAGTTATAAAAGCCGATAAAGGTAACACAGCAGTGGTAATGAACAAAAGAGATTATATCGAAAAAGCAGAACAATTTATACAAAAAGGACCATATAAAGAAATAAAATATGATTACACAAGTAAATTTCAAGCACAAACAAAGAAATTGATAAAAAAGACAACATATTTAACAGAATGGCAAAAGAAACAAAAAATAGAACATAATCCTGAAGCTCCAAAATTTAGATGTCAAATTAAGTTACATAAAAAAGAAATGCCATTAAGACCTATAGTATCATTTATAAATTCGCCAACATACAAAATATCAAAAGAAATAAGTAAAAGAATCAAAATGGCATATGAAAAAGAAGAAATCCACAGCATAGAAAATAGTAAAAAGGTAATAGAAAGATTAAAAGAAATTACCATAACAAATAAGACAAAATTAATGTCATTAGATATAAAAGATATGTACACCAACATACCAATAGCAAAAACAGTAGAAATAATAAAGAAAAACAAATTAAGTAATGTAGAATGGAAAAACGAAATAATAGAAGGATTAGAATTATGCCTAAACCAGAACTACTTCAGATTTAATAACAAATTTTACATACAAGAAAATGGATTACCAATGGGATCACCGCTTTCACCATTAATGGCAGAGATATTCATGAATAGCTTTGAAATCAAAATTTTAAAAGATATAGATAAAGAAAGAAGAATTAAAAAATGGATCAGGTATGTAGATGACATACTAATAGTTTGGGAAGGTGAAGTAAATGAATTTAAAAAATTTACGGAACAACTAAATAACATAGAAAAAACAATAAAATTTCAAGAAGAAATTGGAGGATTAGAAATTAATTTCCTGGATATCAATATTAAAATTGAAGATAACAAACTCAAATTCGATATATATAGGAAAGAAACATACTCAGATTTAATAATTCCACAAGAATCATATCATCCAGTAAATTATAAAATGGCAGCATTAAATTCATTTTGTTATAGAGCTATAAATTATCTAGAAAATGAAGAACTCAAACAAAAAGAATTAAAGAAAATACAACAAATAGCAAAAAATAATAATTACAACCCTAAAATAATTAATAGAATAGTTAAGAAAATAGAGGAAAATAAAGAAATAGAAAATAACAAAAAAGAAAAAACAAATGAAGAAAAGAAATATAAAGGAGCAATAACATACATAGGATATCAAACAAAAATGTTACAAAAATGTTTCGAAAAATACGAAATACAGATAGGAATAAAGAAAACGAAAAATGTATTCGAATATATAAAAAATGATAAAACTGAAGAAATTCCATTAACAGAAAAAAGCGGCGTATACAAATTAAAATGTGGGGAATGTAATAAGAGGTTGTTTAAGACCTGAAGATGTCAGTAATGACGAAAAGCTTTGTCTAAATAATAAAAACAATTATAGCAGTTTAGCAATTTTATAAAAGAAAAGTAAGGATGGCTGCTAATTTAAACAATACGAAGAATAAAACATGTTAATTATATTTAGCTTAATAGAGAAATAAGTTGTTACAAGAGTCACTGGATTCATCACTACGACTGGCCACCACACAAATTTAACAGATATTCCGTCTGTAATTAGTCAGAATACCCTTCACGGTTCTCATTAAAACGTAGTTACGTTAAAACAATTAATAAAAATATAACTCTTAATTTACATCCCGTTAATATAATTCTCGGAATTATTCTTTTGTAACTCATTGACTTTCCTGCAGGTCTCCCATGTAATACCTTCATATAAATACATTGCAAGTACGTTTATTTTCACCTGATGTACGTTTCACAGAAATTATTCTGTATCTTCAGAGGTTTGTTTGAATTGTAATTGAATGTATCGGTTACAATATAGTTAACGGGTAATTAATTTTACTTTAATTCTATTTTTGATTGTTGTAATTTTTATGTAGTAGCTATTTATTATACATTTAATGTTTTATTTTATTATTCTAATAAATGTATGATCTTAAATAAATCGTCTTGTTTTGTGTTTTAATTTGTTCTTTAATTAGTAGGCTATTATTATTGAGTTTGTAAATATTAAGATTTTCCCAGATATTCATTTTGTTGCCTTTTGTACGTTTTTAATTAATTTGACATTTTGAATGTCTGGAAATTTATGTTTATTATTTAAATAGTGTGTGGCTAAATTAGGTTTGTAAATATTAGGTTTTAAAAACGCATTGTGATGTTGAATGAATCTCTCGGACAGTTTTTTCTTCTTCTGGCTTTCGTAGAATTTATTGCAATATGGACATTCTATTTTGTAAACTCCATTTTTATTATGACTGTTCAATTTAGCTTTAGGTTTTGTTTTATTAAAAACAATATAATCTGTGTTATAAGATATTCTTAAGTTTGCATCTTTAAATAGTTTGCTTGGTTTACGAGTTATGTTTCCGTGATAAGTGAAGTTGATATATTTTATGCTGTCGTTAGTGGAATGATTTTTACATGAAGGGTTGTATGGTGTTTGTTTAGTGAATTTATGTGTTATTTTATTTTCTAATTTATTGATAGTTTTTTCTTGGAATATTGTATGGGTTTTCGCAACTCTTACGCGGAAGTTGAGTAAACTTAATGTTGAATACTTGTTGTTAGTCTCTAAGTTAGATTATTGAATTTATGTGTGTAAATTATACTAATAAATTTTACACCTTGTTCGATTTATTCTGGCGGCTTTAAGTAAGCAATGTATATCTTCGTATGGTGAAAGGGAATCCACTGGCTCAGGTCCGAAAACGTATTCAAAACTACAATTTGACCTTCTGGTTGAAAACAGTTAGACAGTGCTGGTTTTATGAAAGTTTACTATAAGAAATACTGGACGTTTTTATAATATTCAAACGTTTGTTGCCACAGTTCTTTTCTTGAAATGTAAATTATTTTGTGTTTAACCCTAATACGACTTTAAGTTCAAGATGAATTTTTCCTATTTAACATGTTTCGTGAATCAAATAGTTTGCCCATTCTCGGCGACCTTAGTTTTTTGTTTCAACCACCTTTAAACTCAAAAAACTATGATGACTGATGATGGATAAACTACTTGATGCCCGAAACTTGTTAAGTAAGGAAAAACACATCTTGAACGTAAAATAATGTTAAAAATTGCATTATGTATATATTTATTTTCCAAATTCAAAAATTTATTTTAGGTTTTGTTAGATAATTTGTTGTTTACGATTAACAGAGCTTCAGAACTGTTTCTGACAAATTAAAAATTTTTCCTTATTCAGGCAATTGCTACATGTAATGTTAACCAGACGTTTGTATCTATAAAACATTGTTGAAACCTAATATGTATGGTGCAAATTAAGATACTCATTTATTACATTAGTTACTCATACATTCATTATTACTCACCCATTACATTTTGTTTTGTTTTGTTTTAGTCCGTTTGTACAATGTTCACACATCTTCCGGAACCAAAGATTACATTCTCCTCTTCCACTGCTGCTTATATATATCTTCTTCAATTTCTCGATCCCTCAATATAGTCTGAATTTCTTCTATCCTGGTGATAGGTAGTCTTCCTCTTTTCCTTTTTCCTGGTGGGGTCCATTCCATAACTCTCCTTGGCAATCTTTCCTGTGCCATTCTTTTCGTGTGTCCATACCATTGTAATTTTTGTTTTGATAAAATCAGCAATTGAATTTTTTATTTTTTTATCAATGGATAAAATCAACATTATTTTTTAATTTACGAAATAAGTTTTATTTTATTTAAAGTTGACAGTCTGTGTAAATGACGAATTGTACATAAAATGTCCCGATAAACAATTAATGCCGATTAGAGATATTTGTGAAACATCATACTGTAAGAGAGTAAATAAAATGTTGTTGTTATTGTTATTTAAACTGTTTAAAAAACTTAAATGAAGTATCTATTAGATCCGTGTGTTTGGTAACATCGTTTTAAACTGTGCACTCGGATTAAATTTGGCGGTCGGCTTTTAATTTAATTCAGATAGTAATGTTGGTAAAATTATTCAGATAGTAATGTTCGTAGTTTCTTACAGCAGTTAACATAAAGCTTGAGATACAGCTTCCGTAAGTGATGCAGTTTTCAGGTATTTCGAGATTCGTGGTTTGATTCGTTTCCAGGTGCATCAGGTAGGCCGTAATTCTGAGAATCATTCTTCGTGAGAGTTTCAACTCTGATTTACCAGCTCACACCGATATGCTCATATACTGGTCTCAGAATAAGGTTCGTGACTGATAAACTTTAGTGTATAGGAAAAGGACCTGCGATTATCGATAATAATTTCGTTATTAACTGGTCCTCAGAGTCCGCTTAAAAAATTGTTTACCAACTTCTCGGAAAGAAGAAAAAAGAGAAAGAGGGCGTAGAAGAAAAAGATGAAGTACGAGGAGGAGTAGAAAAAGAAGTCGACGACGATGGAGATGAAGTAGATCAGTGGTTCCCAAACTTTGTAGGTCATGGAGCACTTTTCAGTAGAAAAGTTCATCACGGAGCACTAATTTTCACCTAGCACTTATATGACCATACTATTTGAGGATAGAAGGTAAACATTCAGAATTTAGAACTTTAGACATATCAAACAGGCTTTATTAGTTTATTTCATTACAAAAAAATATTTTCAACTCTAATTTCACTACATACATTACAAAACAACAAACAAAAAACATATTAAGGCAACACATTTTAAAACGAACTAAAAGCAAGTGTTGTAAATCCATAATATATTCTCTTAGATCTGGTACATAAAACCTTTTTTAGTGTTGCAAAACCAAAAATGATACTTGGGACCGTAAAAGAACTATTCTAATGAGAGGGATGAGACTGAATTGATTTACATAACTTAGCTATATCTGGTTGAATTTGGGACAGCTGGAGTAGAGCACCAAGTGCTCCGCGGAGCACAGTTTGGGAAACGCTGAAGTAGATGGTTTAAGCCGTTTACTTACGATTTAGGTTTCAGGTTTACGTAACGTTGCATATAGTGTAAGAGTTTAGCGACACCGTGTGATGATGTTACATTTACATCGTAAACTTTGCGGAAGAGGCTTCAATTACTGGCATTTTATGGCGAGTGTGCGGTCGATGTGTACGAGCGCATTCACATATAATTACACTTGCGAATCGTAAAATATTCAATTATGTCGTTAGCGTGCGTTTGCTGGTCCGAAGAATTTATTAGCGTGACTCACTTGCCTGGATTCCTCCACTGTGACTCTGGAATGTTCAACTCAGCTTTTACAATTATTGATGTTGCCACACACGCGCACGCACGCGCGCATACATTATAATCCTTTTACTCGAGTTGTGTACAGTATTGTTTGCGTAGGAAACTTCATGTCTACAGTTTATGTGTGACATAAGTTTATATGTTTTCAAATATTATGATTTTACCCTTGTTTTCGATCCATACAAACGAGTGAAAAGAGCCACAACCTCCCACGTTGCCACTTGAGCTTTGAAAACAAGTCCAAAGAAGACATCTATGTAATTTATTATATTAACAAAAGTTTATCATATGACTAATACAACTGCTACGAGTATAAATATTATTTTTATTTTTATTTAGTCCTCCGAGTGTCACAGTCATATAGTTTAATACCGCTTTTATTTTATTTTTACTTAGAAACTTCAAATGATTACATTTAATGAGTCCACTGCATAATTCTGCATAATTAGCAAAGTACAGTAGAAACTCCGTTATGCGAATCAATCGGGACCAAGGATATTCCGGATAAGAGAAAATCCGGATTTGGTATGAGGGTATGTTAATAAGTATCCGCAAAAAATTTGTATAATTTATTATAACAACAGTAGGTACAAATATGACAGGTAGCTCATTTTTCAACATACATAGTCCCCTTGCTTTACAATACACTCGGTCGACCGTTGCACAAGCTTCCTGATGCCCTCAGAAAAAAGTTTTTCGTCTCAGCAGCAAACCATGTGTGCATCCCCCTTAAGGCTTCTTTAAGTTGACCAAAGCGATGGTAATAAGACGGGGCGAGATCGGAGCTCTATGCAGGATGCTCCAACACCTCGAAACGCAATTTCTCAAGGGTTTGGACAGTGGCAGGGGCAGTATGTGGGCGCGCGTTCAGAATACTGTGAGCATCGCCTTTTCTGCAGAGGGTTGACTCCTGAATTTCTTTTTTACTACATGATTATCAAGTAGATGACATAAATTATTAGCATAATATAAGCCAACAATTTTCAAAAATAAATGGTGAATATTACTCACCATTTACTCAGAATGGTGAAGTTTTCACAAATTACTCAGAATATTAGCTGCAAAAACAAAACTTACGGTTTACATGTCTAGTAATGAATACCTAAGTGTGTCTTCTGTTGTGTTACGTATAAGGATCTGATGATTTGACCAGAAGAATTAATAATAAAAATTATTGTTTTTTGAAGTTATACTTCTTTTGGCGCGTTTAGTAGAGGGTAAAATTGAGAGCTGCGCGCGCACCCTGTTACGGAAGTGCGACATGATGATGTTAGCCATCAATGATAATAACAATGTAAATTCATTTTACTCCATAGTTCCAGATTGTATTTGTATTTCTACGTGTCTTCTTGGTAAACATATCCAAGACCACTCACCTGAATTTACATAAGACTAAAATTAAAGGTTTTCACGTGCAATGATAAATTATTAAACTGATTTTCAAGGTTAATTTTTATTATTAATTAAGGTTTTGTTGCTTACATTGCTGTTAAAAAACAAAAGAGAAAGAGAAATGCTTAAAAAAGAATTTCGACGAAACCGAAACATCGAAGCATGATAATGTTTTTAGGCTTTAAAAATAAGATTTCTAGGCTGTGGGGAATCGAAAATGTGGAAAAAATATAGTGTTTGTGAACGTGATAGGGGTATACCTAACGCGCATGTGCAAATCAGTCAGCTGTATACAAACGCCACGTTCTCAGCATAACACGTGGTTATTGTTGAAATTGATAGTGAAGCAGTGCATATATTACATTTTATTTATAATTTATAAATTATTATTAATTATCGATATACACAGATAAATATATATATATATATATGTATATATAATATTAATTCATTTTTCCCACATTGTGTAGTGAAAAATTTATCAGTGACAAAACTTGTGTTTAAAAACTTTAAGTGTTTTTAAAAATTGAGGTTAAGTTTTTGTAAGTATTTTTTTATTAAATTATATATTTATTAATTTAATAAAACTTGTTAAATCTAATAATCTTATATAAATCTCTTCATTTCATATTATAGATTATTTTTCATTATCCGGATTTTAATTGGAAGGTGAATCTACTGTTGTATTACAATATTTGTAAGTATTTTAATTTTTTTAATAAAAATTAACCTAAGTTGTAAAAGTTGAAAAAAATAATCTAAAAAATAAAAATAAAATCTAATTTAAATAATTAAAAAAAATAATTAAATATTTTCTTAGAAATATTTATTTTCAATAAATTATTATTTTTATTTTCAATGAGTAGTTTAAACGAATTTTCATTTAATTGTTAAAATATTTTAGAATTATTACTTATAATACATATAATTGCCTGATGATGTTAAACTTTGGTGATTAACGAAACGTCATACTGTATAAATTAATTTAAAAATAAAAGAAACGTGATCGGTGGGCCAAGAAAAAAATTGAAATTCTTTTAAAATAACTACAAGCCGGTCGGATAATAAAAATATTACTTATATTTTTATTCAATCAATTAAATTTTTGAAGTTATACTTCTTTAGGCGCGTTGAGAGTGAAATTTTAGTATGTAACGGAATACGCGCGCACCATGCAACGAAAAGTTAACAGGATGAAGTTAGCCGTGGACAACGAGCCTGAGGCCAAAAAGATACAGTACCGTTTACCAAATGGTAAAAGCTTAAGAGCATGATAATGTCTTTCTTTAAAAAAAAAATTTTGTTGTTGATATTTAAGGCGTTACTAAATATTTATTGCGTACAGAAGATTAAAAGAAACCCTTATGTTAGCCTATAAAGGAATATACAATGGAGGAGATGTAAACGAATGTACTCAAAAATGTATTGTCCAAATTAGTCGGCGAAGTCGTTGCTAAGTGAAACGTAGATTTGCATTTACGATGACAAATATTTTAATGAATAGATCGTTAGCTGAATCACATACGAAGACAACCATTAACTAGAGACAATAACCCCAATAACCTAACTACAGCTATGCAGTGTTGTTTGCTTGTTAGGTCTTTAATCTGCGACGACGTTAGCATGTTAGCGGTCGCGGTTTTAGTTAACGATTCCCGGCTGGTAAATTGTGCTAACACTTGATTTTAAACTTTCAGGACGCTTTATAAATCTGGTTTAATTGTTTGCAGTGATATTATTTTTAACACATTATATATATTGCGACGTATCAAAACAAACGTTTATTTACAACAATCCCAATGACGTCACGCAAGAATGACGTCATGCAGCGTGATGCGTTACAGTTTACAGCGTTACAGAAATTTTCAAATGATGGCCAGCCAAAAGAACATTATCATGTCAAAAACCAAAACATTTCGGTCGCGGCCCCGATGGACCTGCTGCTGCTGATCGTGAATGGATATATAATTAAATAACTTTATATACATTGTGCTGTGAAATATTTTTCGGAGACAAAAATTGTGTAACCATTTTAATAAGTGTTTTAAAATATTTGAGGTTAATTTTTCGTAAGTACTAATTTCAAAAGTCTTTTTTATATTAAATGAATAAAAGTTTGGATAAGTATTCTATCATTATGTTTGCTTTAATCCAATAATCTAATATATATTTCTATATTTTAAATTATAGATCACACTTAATTATTCAGAAGCCTATCGAAAAATAAATATCTACTAAAATATTATAATATTGAATTTACATTAATTCAATTGAATTAAATTTTTAATTTTTAGTATATAATAGTCATATTAATTTTATTTTATGCATATACATGTATATATTATAACTGTGGTCGTTGTTTATTCGTTGTTATTTATTTATTGAACCATTTAAACACTATACAATAAGATATATATTATATACAAAAAGAAGTATAACTTCTAACGCGCGTACATAAGTACACGCACCCAAAATTTTTTTTTCTGAGTAATAACGAACACTATGAAAAGGGAAAACAGAAGGACATAAATTTAAAATTGCGTAAGTCTACGAGTCGTCCAGTTTATTATATGGTATAAAGCCTGAAAGACCTGGAGGCTGACGTGTAAAATAAAATTTTATGGGAAATAGAAGGGCTTGCAAGAGCAGATCGCACAAAAAATGGGGATTTCAGAGAGGAATGTGACATATTCTTAATTAGTGGGAAGATAACCCTGCTCACGCAATTAGAATTAAAAAAGTTATTTATAAAGAACGGATAATATTCATATTAGGTTGTTAACCTGTAATTTTAAACCCGTGAGAGAAGATGAAATTACACGTGCTGCAGCAAAATGGCGAGAGACATGAAGCCCCCAGGAGATTCTGCCAACATCTTGAAGCGTTAATGATGGAGATACACAAAATAGAATTCTTCCTTTCAATGTAAATATAGTACGGAAACATAATAATCTACTATCTATATATACTGGAATAAACCGTTAACCGTAACTACACCAATAACCAGTGTATACGGTACGCTGTAGAGTATGTGGTAACCGAGGACAGAATTAACACCAGCAAAGAAAATTTATAGCTGTAGAATATGCCTTATCAAGTGCTTTGATCATAAAATGTGTGCAGGTTAAAAGCATTTCATACTTACACGACCATAATAAGAATTAGTTTCGCTGTCTCCAAACTAGTTATCCTTGTATCATATTAATATATTAATAAGTATTTATACGATTTCAGCAGTTGTGCAGTTCGTCTTGTTTTTAGATCTGCATTAAAAAAACATTTTTAAAGATTTTATCGTCCTTTATGTTTTAATTAATAGACATAGCTATCAATAAATATATTATATGTATAAAACTACTAAAAATGTAATACATAAAAAATGACATTCTGTTTTACAGAGGAGTGGAGTTTATGAACTAAATTGTAATGTCGTTTAGTAGCACACAAAGATAAGGTTTTGTGTATGAAAATTAATTTTTTTTAAGACTGAGAGTAACAAAAATATAAGGGAATTTAAACATGTTTTTGATATATTAAAAGAGAAAACGCCTAACTGATTTTCTTGCAATCTCACCGGTGGTTCAGCTCAAAACATTATTACAGAATTTAGGACTTTAAAGTCTACATTTTAAGACATTAAAAAGACAGAATTAAAATGTTGTCTTTTTCTTCTCAATAAGGTAGAAAGGTACATACTGCCGAGCTACTGTATGTAACACAGATGAAGCGGTTTGTGCATGACACGGTAACGTTCTTCTTGGTTAATGTTAGAGCTACGGAATTTGAATAAGCAGCCGAAAAATTCGCTTCAAAATTCGGTGATGTGAATTTTAAAGCAAACACGAGTTTGGATATTTTACTGTATGCTGACGATGCAGTCTTAATACAGAAAACAGAGATGAGTTGCAGTATTCTTTACATCGTTTAAATCGTATTTGTAAACAATATGGTTTTCAAATATCTAAGCAGAAAGCAAAATCATGGCTTTTTGAAGGAAGTTTCCAGTCAGATAAAAAATTGTTCTTGTTGGAACAGTTTTGGAACAAGTCTCTGACTTCGTTTACCTGGGTTGAGCTATCAGTATTGAGAATGACACAGGCCAGGATATCACTACAAAAACGTCGAGGTTTCAGATTATGTGTGGCGTCATACATGGAACGTTGAGCAAAAAGACAAGGAAAGAGACAAGGCTTAAATTTTATAAAACAATGGCAGCGCCTGTTTTACTACACGGATCTGAAACATGGGTTCCTACGAAGAAGATCAAACTTTCTGAGAAGAGAAAAAAGTTTCTGTGAAGAACAAAGGGTTGTACGAGACAGGATCGTTGCGCAGTGAGGATATTAGAGAAGAGCTACAGGCATTCTCCATAAATGATAAGATCCAGACATATCGCAGGGAATGGTTACACCATCTGGACAGAATGGAGGATGGACGACTACCTAAGGTTGCTTTTCAATATAGACGCTTTAGTACAAGAGACGTAGGAAAACCGAGAGTGAGATGGAGAGATACTCTTTGAAGACAGCACAGGCAAACTGCGTACTCCGTGAGGTGAAGAAGAAGAACAACAATTTTAAAGCTAGCACTCAACGGCTTTACAGATTCCGGAGCAAGCGTTCAGTTGTTAATACATATATCATGGCTCTCAGATAAACATCACTAACGATACCAACACTGAAAAAAGAAGAATATATCTCGCAAATAAAACATATTATGGATTAAAAAAGCACCTGACATCTAGGTTCATCTTAAGAAGCACGAAATGCAAAATCTACAAAAATTTATCAGGCCCAGCCAGTGCTTCAGACATATGCTTCAGAAACCTGGACAGTGGCAAAAAATAGCGAGACACTTCTAGGTTGCTGTGAAAGACGGATACTAAGAACAATATTTAGAGGAGTACAAGAAATTGGAATGTGGCGCAGACGCTATAATTATGAACTATACCATCTTTAAAAAAACCCGGACATTGTCAGGCTAATCAAAATACACAGGCTAAGGTGGGTTGGACACATAGAGAGACTGGAGTAAGGATAGCCTACGAAACATATTTTTTACCAGAATCCAATGGGTAGTACAAAAAGGGGAAGATCCCGAAGTAGATTAAAAGGCCAGATAAAGGAGGACCTCGGAAAGCTGAACATAAGAAACTGGAAAGCCAAGGCATGCAATAGGGAGGAATGGAATCGACTCTTGGAGCAGGCCAAAACCCACCAAGGGTTGTAGAGCCACGGTTGATGATGATGCTGAACATGAAGGTTGAAACTTTTACCCTTTCACAAGTTTACAGTTCTGATGAAAACGGATTATTCTGAAAAGAAGTACCCGAAAACACTGAAATGAATAAAATTGACACACCTGTTTCAGGCTAAAAAATAAAAAGAAAGAAGAATTTCGACGAAACCGAAACATCGAAGCATGATAATGCTTTCAGGTTTTTGAAACGTATAATGTGCATAAACTGCAGACTCTTCTGTTCAGCGATGTTCTATGTTGATATTTACTATATAACAAACATTATCATGTTACAACGACATTTCTAGACTGAAGATTTCTAGACTGTGGGGAATCAAAAGTGTGGAAAAAATGATGACGTCATACAGCGTGACGGTAAATAAAATGTTACAGAAAGTTTCAAACGATGTCCAGCTAAAAGACATTATCATGTCAAAAAATAACAAAAAAAAATTCAAGTACCGTCTGCCTAGTGGCAAAAGCTAAAGAGCATGATAATGTCTTTCGGCCGCCAGCTAAACGCAACATTTGCAGAAAGGAAACAATCAGTCAGTCAGTAACCATAATAATGTTGCGTTTAGCTGGCGGCCGAAAGACATTATCATGCTCTTTAGCTTTTGCCACTAGGCAGACGGTACTTGAATTTTCTTATTCAATCTACAACGTTTTACTCGTTCGTTGGCCTTCCTTCGCTTGTCTGCCAGTTTTATGTTGTAGAATGAATCGATTTTCTCCTGCTCAGTCATCGTCGACGCGAACGGTGTATTTATTAAGTACTCGTTCAATTCTTCGTGCATCAAGTCATCTTGTTTCTTATTCAATCTACAACGTTTTACTCGTTCGTTGGTTTTCCTTCGCTTCTCTGATAGTTTCATGTTGTAGAATGCATCGATTTTCTCCTGCTCAGTCATCATCGACGCGAACGGTGTATTTATTAAGTACTCGTTCAATTCTTCGCTCAACAAGTCATCTTGTTTTCGTTTTTGTTGCGATGGGGCTGCTGGTATTGAAGCTTCACCGCCGACAGCAACCGCTCGTTGCTGTTCCTTCTCGAGCTTCTTTCGTTCCCGATACATTCTTGCTCGCTCGGCATTTTGTCGTTTCTTGATCTGAGCCTTCTCGTCGCTGCTATCCATTGTCGAACGCTGTTTTAATCAGTCGCCACGTTATGGTTAGTATATACCAGCAGCAGTGTATTTCACCACAACACAAAACAAACCTTTATTTACAACAATCCCAATGACATTATGTATCTGTGTTATACTTCACATTTCTGCGGTGAGTAATTAAATATAAAGAACAGTAGATTTGCATTTACGATGACAAATATTTTAATGAATAGATCGTTAGCCGAATCACATACGAAGACAACCATTAACTAGAGACAATAACCCCAATAACCTAACTACAGCTATGCAGTGTTGTTTGCTTGTTAGGTCTTTAATCTGCGACGACGTTAGCATGTTAGCGGTCGCGGTTTTAGTTAACGATTCCCGGCTGGTAAATTGTGCTAACACTTGATTTTAAACTTTCAGGACGCTTTATAAATCTGGTTTAATTGTTTGCAGTGATATTATTTTTAACACATTATATATATTGCGACGTATCAAAACAAACGTTTATTTACAACAATCCCAATGACGTTTGCAAGAATGACGTCATGCAGCGTGATGCGTTATAGTTTACAGCGTTACAGAAATTTTCAAATGATGGCCAGCCAAAAGACATTATCATGTCAAAATAAAAATATTATTCTAAAACTTTATTTTGCATAACGGTTAGTCAACAATTTCTGAGCTTGCTGTGGGTCTCTGAACTTTGTGAGATTTAAAGCAAGCGTTGGGAGACAAAACTGTATTACGTTACATATTGTCGGCGCTGTACACACGTGGCCACCCTTGTTCGGACATGTGGTACCTGTGTTAGGAATCAGAATAGATAAATCACCCCACCCGGTTTGCGACCTGCGACCGCATTCCTCGTGCCCACACTATAAAAATACTTTCGGACATGTGTTACTGCCACAAGTGTAACACACCCGGACGGCGCACCGCTTCGTGCAGAAACCTTAAACCTTATGTAGAAATTAATCGTTTTATTCGAATAATAAATTTGTTCGCTGGTTCGATTTTATGAGTTTTATTTTCATCGTCGTTTTAAGTAACAGTGAAAACGGTCAATGTCTGATACATTGTTCCCCTACGATTGTTAACTGTGAAGCCTAAGTATATTATTATAGCACGAGTAGTACATAATAATAATAATAATAATAATAATAATAATAATAATAATAATAATAATAATAATAATAATAATAAATACTTAATCTTTAAATTCGTAGTGACCGTCAATCAAAAAAAAAAAATAATAATAATAAACGAATAATGTAATAGAACGTAATAGGGTATCTCTTTGAACGACTGTGTGGATAGAGAAATACATACAGAAACAAAATTCAAAATCTTGAGGTTCTCTGCGGTGAGAAGAAGACGAGAAAGGGGTGGACAGTGGAAAGGAAGGCGGCGCATAGTGTGCGAATGAGGGCCTTCTGGCAGGAGAAGAAAAGGAAACGATATCTCTTCATTTCTTATACGATCTCGTCTATTACACTTTTTAACTGATCTCAGAAATTTCGTTTCTGCTGTTTGTATCTTCTGTTCATCTTTTTTCCGTTATGACCCAAGTTTCAGAACCGTACAGTAGTGTAGGTATTGCCATTGTTTTATAAACTTTTATTTGTGTTTCTTTTCTACATTTATTTCCCAACGTCCTCTAAATCGAACCACACATTCTTGAGCCAGAATGTGATTTTGCAAATACTGAACTTTTTATTACTTGCATTCATCAGTACCTTGAGATTAGGCTTTGAGTCATATTTTCTTTCACATGTTCTCTTAACACCCACCGGTATGGTCGTATGGTAAGCGGCGCATAGTGACTCCACTTGTAGAGTCAAGTACCACCTGTATGAGTACAGGAACGTGGATGGCTGACAATTCAGCGGCGTGTCCGGAGTGTGGCTAGAGGGAGAATGTGCTTTAAACCACCTGATGGTACTTTAGCCTAGACGTCTATAGGATCCTGAGTTTTCTCTTCCAGATCCAACTTAATAAAGCCTCCAATCGTTTCTTCGATCTGTTCACAACAGTCCACGATTGAGAGCCATACAAATATGTGTTACGTATTGTACAAAAAATTATCATAAAAAAAATAGGACATACTTTTTTATATACGAGTTATATGCATTTCGATCACCTTAACATATTAATTTTTGATTATAGAAAATCCCGATTATCCGCTGTAATGGATGACGCGATAGTCGCGGTTAACCGAATTTCACGGATAATCCGCAATACGTTCAAAAAGGGCAGAAAGTAATAAATATTCTTTATTTTTTGCTTAAAGTAATGCAATGCAGTAAAACCTCGTTAAGACGCTCATCAGAGGACTTCGTGACAACCACGTATTAAGCAGGATATTACCAAGTAACAATATATACATACTGACACTGTGTAACCAATAACCAAATTTTCTATGCAGTTTAAACACTAATTCAACTGACATTTCGTCAGAAGAAGTTGTACTGATAAATTGTCTTATGTGTATGATCGTTGTGTCATCTACATTGACTATTTCTGAAGTTACTACTTATATAAGTACGAAAGTTACTATACAAATACAAAGACTGCACCATCAGCCTTCACCACAGTACTGTGGGCCTGACGTTTGACAACTAGCGTTGGGTAGACTCGAATTCCACTGAAGATGGCAGCCAGTGGTGCTGCTGAAACGTTTGGTTTGTTTGTAAACCCTGGACCACGGCCAAACAGCCCGGTAGATACTTCTAATACAACTGACACCGGCCGTGAAAGCCTTAGATCAATATTACTTAGTTTACCGTATTTAATTTTTTTAATCTGATGCGCGGTAAATAACTGAGAACCGGCTAGAAAATAATGTGTGTGTGTGTGTGTGTGCGCGCGCGCACGTGTTTTTGATCCCCTTTTGTTTTCCACGCGTTTTTGTTTTGCCCCTTAGAAGGACTGACGCAATTGTTTGAGGCCACCAAAGATTTGTTGCTATTGATTTGTATTTATTTGGCCGTTTCAGTAGCTTCACCGCTGACGTCGTTACGTTTTGCAATTCTAAGTCTCCGACTCTGCTGCTCGGCCTGGTCTTCTGGTCGTATACGGGTAGAAGTGTTGCTGCAAGTCACGACCGACAGATAACAATAATCAGGGCTTGATTTCAGGGGGAACGGCGTTCCGGAACCTCTTAGGTCCAAAAATAAATTACCGAAAAAATATTGAAAGAAAAACCTAACTATTACAAAAATTTACTACTACTTATTAAGTTGTGCCCCTCATCAGCCCCACTGCAAAACTAAACATTTGTCAAAATCAAACTCCAGCACTAATCTTTATCTTAACTACTATCGTTCAAAAAATGTCCCACTAATCTATGGAGAAAATGAAATAAAAAAACTTGCTTGGAAATTAAAACTACATGATAGCCAACTGATTGGAAGCTTCCGAGAACATGTGCATTCCAGAGTTTTTCCGGACAGTCAGTAGCAATCAATAGCAATATCTTCAAGTGCATGTGAGAGGGCTGAATTCTGGGTATCATACAGCATTGGACACAAATAGTAAGGAAAGTTCAAGAAACAAACAATATGACGACACAATGATGAAACTGTGAAAACTTTTTTTAAATGTCCGAACCACTGAAACCATCACTTATGAGTTTGATTGAGGCTCCGGGATGACGCCATGATGAGTGATATGTTCTCGATTGTCGTGCGGCTAACCTGACGATGAAGATCTTTAGAAATATCAGTAAACTTTATTACCTTTTTAGATACAAGTTTATACGTATGTTACATATTTTATAAGGCTTAAAAATGTAGACCTCCTTTGTAATAACCTGATGTGAACTTGTACGCTAATATAAAAAAATATAAGTATATTTGTGTCTGTACAATTTTTGAATTGATGCGTTCTGGCACCTATAAGTTTTGAAATCAACCTCTGACAATGATGATACCAAATAATTCAGTACTGATGACAAAATGACGGTGGTAATGGCGATAATGAAGACGAAGATGCCAACGAGAGGTAAGAAAAGGAGAGAGAGAGAGAGGAGGAGGGAGAGAGAGAAAGAGGGGGAGAGAGATAAGGGAGAAAGTGGGACAGAAAGGGTGGAGGGGAGTTAAAAATTTAATGTATAGTGTGCAAAGATATTTGACGCGGAGTAACGTAAAAGCTAAGAAACGATAACGCAGCTGTGTGTACGGCAGATGTGCATGCAAAATTGTTTATCCGGAGAGTGCAGTAAATTGCGTTATAACTTGGTATGAAAACAAGACAACAACTCAGTAGTCGTTTATGAAGCAAATAGTCATCATCCGCCTATCCGGTAATATATTCAACAAAATGTAATTCGTAATGAATTACACCGGTTGTAATCGGTCTTACAAGATGTTTTCCCACGCAGGTGTTAATAAAAAGTATTTGCCACATTCTGTAAACATCGGATTTGTCGAAATACACCGTTCCTAAGTGTAAACAATTTGTAGACGGCATGTGTCAGATACGCTTGCAACCAAAGTCGAGTATAAGGAAATACTAGTGTATAATTGTCAAGAGGAAATATTAAATAATCGTATCATACGTCGGACGGAAATATCCAGTATTTGTACAGTTTTCATGTAAACAAACTGGAGGTTTTAATTCTTATAGCTGAATTACAGTAATTGTGCTTAGCACTGCCCCTTTGATTCGTCATAGCGCTTTTGGATGAAAAGTCGAGGCCGACTGAGTTTTATTAGTTATCAATACATACAGTTTATTTATTCGTTATTTACTAAGCACTGCCTACGAGGTCTGTAAATTAAGTAATGAGGCTAATCATGTAGCAGTCAATATCGCAACACTGTAAGGTTTCCATTAACACAGATGGTTAGATAAACAGATGATTGATATTGAGTATTAATATTTACTGTCTATTACTGATACGTGAAACGTAAACAAGCTTCTCGTGAAGTGAATTTTTGTTGTGCGTTATAATAATGAGTGACATCAATTACGAACAACGTTGTGCAATCAAGTTTTGTGTTAAACTCGGGCACAATGCTACTGAAACTTTCAAAAAATTGACAAAGCTCTATGGAGATGAAGCTTTGTCAAGAGCACAGGTTTTCAGATGGTTTAAAGCATTTTCAGATGGCCGGGAATCAATTAAGGATGATCCACGCTCTGAAAGACAGTCAACGTCAAGAGCTTACGACAAAGTTGATCGAATCAGGGACTTGGTGCCGCGGTCTGACCATCGATTAACCGTCAGAATAATTGCAGAACAACTAAATTTTAACCAGACTACAGTTTATCAAATTTGGAAAACGAAATTTAGCGTGAACATCTGGATGCTGTATCACGACAATTCACCTTGTCACACAGCACTCTCGGTTAATGAGTTTTTGGCAAAGAAAAATATCCCTGTTTTTCCTCAGCCATCTTATTCACGTGATTTGAGTCCCTGTGACTACTTTCTCTTTCCTAGACTGAAAAAACATCTCAAAGGACGTTTACACGATTTGGGACAATAGACAACATTTTAAAAAATGTAACCGCAAGTCGAAGGATATTCCAGTTTGTGAGATCCGACACTGCTATGAAGAGTGGGAAACCCATCTAAAGCGCTGTGTAGTTTCCCAAGGGAACTGTTTTGAAGGCGGTAGAGTCTAAATATATAGTTTGCCTGTAAATATAAGGTTTTACTGAAATATCTCATTATTTAATTTACAGACCTCGTATATTATTTGTATCGGTAGTTCGTGTTATTTTTACGTATTATTGCAAAGTTTAAAATTTTTGAATCGCCAATCACGTTGGGTTTAATCCCTGACCCTGTAGGCTAAATAAAATGAAAACAATAAGCATCAGCTTGCGTGTGAAATTACAAGTGTTAATACAATCCAAATCTGGTGGGCGGCAAGTGGATGTAGCCTGTTCATTAAATTTGGTACCATCGACGATTAAGACAGTTTTAAAAAATTCTGAAGACATAAAAACATCTGCGTTGACGTCAACAAGATTATCTGTTACTAAAATAACTCGAACATAGCCATGAAGATATTGGAATCTTTCGAAATGTGGCTTTACCGTAGAATATTGAGCATTTCATGGACATCACATACAACTAATGTTGAAGTTCTTAGAAAGATGAAGAAAGATAGGGAAGTTATTAACACAGTGAAGATAAGAAAGCTTCACTATCTGGGACATCTCATGAGAAATGAACAGAGATTTTACTTATTGCAGTCTATACTACAGGGAAAAGTACTTGGAAAGAGAGAAGTTGGCCGACCGAGAATATCATGGCTGAGAAAGTTAAGGACCTGGTTTGGCATGAAAACAACTGATTTATTCCGTGCAGCAGTGCAGAAAGTTAAAATAGTCGGTATAATACCCAACATCCGAAACGGATATGAACTATCAGAAGAAGAAGAAGAAAAGTAACTCGGTTGAGAAGCAGTGAGCTTGGAGAAATGAAAAAAAGACTAAGCATTTGTATTGGTGATTAAATGCAGCGTAACATACCGTTAAGTCAGCTTACCATCATGGAAAAAGCGAGAAGCGTTTTTATTTTCATTCAGGGAGTTGAAAATGACAAATCAGAAACATTTTGAGCTACTACAGAATGGTTTGATAAGTTTAGGAAACGTTCAAATCTTCATAACTTTAAATAACAGGTGAAGCAGCTGGCGCGGATTATCAGGCTGCGTCGGAATTTCCTACGGTTTTTTCATTAAGTTTAATGTTTTCGTAATCTACGCACTACGTAGTGTTTAAGGGACTAAATTAAATTTATTTGTATTAATGTATAACGTTTCTAATAAAGCAAATATTTAGTACCTAGAAAACGCAAATAAATTAAAATATAAAAAAATAAAAGTAAAATATGTTCAAAGAATGTATCCTGACAGACTAACAGGGAAGCTTTTTTTAACTATTTCAAAAAGCTCAAAATGTCCAATACGTGGTTCAAAGAAACAGACAAAGACATAGAAGAACTCCAGATTACTCAAGAAGACATTGAAGAATGCTTGCCACTAAAAAAGAAATTAAAAAATGCCCAAGGTTTTCAGAAAAAACCCAAGAAGTGGACAGGTGCCATCTGGACTGACGAAAGGAAGGAGAGACATCGATCAAGAATGAAGGAGATGTGGGAAAGGAGGAAGAGAGAGGAGAAGCAGGGAGGAACCAGTTGGAACCAAACGTAGTCTACAGTGGCTCATACGCAAAAAAAAAAATAATAATATAAAATAAAACAATAAAGAAAAAAAGACTAGAAGTAGTAACATCAAATAATCATTGAATAAATCGCCCGCGTGCTTTGTGATCGCAGAACGTATCTCGACCACTATGCGGGGTATTACTATTTTCTATTGTACTGTATTTATTGTTCATAGCCTAAAGGTACCATAGATACGATGTGGAATAAAATTTTTATTACTCACATTCTTAAAAACGATCGATTTCGGTGACAGACCATCGTCAGGTCATATAAAGCACACTTGCGGTCACAATATCGTAAAACAGCCACTATTTACAAAACCGAATTTGTAGACGTATATTAACGAATATTAACGTAATATTAATGAACGTGATACGCACGTCGTTGTCCAAAGTCTCCCGAGAACTGATTTTGTTACAGAGTGTTTATGTTTACATTCCGTTCTATATATTATATCAGCTGATTACTGAATGTTGATTTTCATTTTGCCGCAATATTTCAAATGTGATACGATTTTTGAAGTCCGTCATGATGTTCAATAGATTTTCATGGCCCTCTTCTTTTACATGTTTGTATATTCGGTATTGTTTATATATATTCGATCTTATTTCATCACTGCATATCATCACACATTACACTAATGTAACATTACACAATACAATAGCATTATTAATGTACATTACTGCATAATATAGTGTTGTTAAATCGTATTGTAGCGCTTCCCGCTGCTAGGCCCCGGAAGTGCTCGCGTACACAAAAATAACATAACATAATATCTAAATCCATCAAAATGCTTAACACACTTTTTCTGTGTTGTAACTTATTTCTCAAGTGTTTCTATAATTAACAGAATTCTATAAAGGGAGGAGGTGCAAGTAAAAGAAATTGTTGAAAGCATCAATCTGTGAGCTGAGCCGGATGCGACCCGTTTATTTCAAAAACATTACGAGCCTCTAAAATTTACCTAATTATGTGCCAGTCAGCAACGGTCAGTACTGAGCTAATTTTTTTTTTTAAAATGAGTATAGAAAATGTTAAATGCTAAATATGGGGCTGTGGCATAAATCAATACTAGTTTACAAAATGGTGTTCAGCGTACACGCTGTGATCTACTTATAAATTTCTGACACTGTTATCTATCACAAAAGTTTATAAAATTGTTTCTGACACTTATGATGAGTAACTAGTTTGTCTCGCTTTTGCTTCGTGATTATGCAGCAACTGACACCGTAAGTTATTAAAGGTAAAAATATTACTTGGCAATCCAGATAAGTCCTTTTGCAACCTGCTGTATCTGGTCGCTACGGCTGCGTGTTCCTCAGTACCTGGTTTGAACCACTGCTATGTCTGTGCTGGAAGATCGTGTAAAAACTGTACGAAGTTCGTGTTCTCGTGTCTTCGGTCCGGAACGTCGAACCAAGTTTTGAACTTGGTTATTGAGGCTCCCAAACTTGACGAAAGTCCGGCGACGGGCCGCTCTGCTCACAGCGTTTGATGGGAGACTGACGAGATTTAACAAAGCAAACGATAGGGTTAGTAAAAGGGAGGGCGTGACGTCAGGGCGTCGGGCAAGGTACAATTTGCGGATTGTTGCATTCGGCTGAAGACGAATAATTGCAACAGTATCATATTTGAAATATTGCGGCAAAATGAAAATCAACATTCAGTATCAGCTGATATAATATATAGAACGGAATGTAAACATAAACACTCTGTAACAAAATCAGTTCTCGGGAATCTTTGGACAACGACGTACGTATCACGTTCATCAATGTCTACGAATTCGTTTTTGTAAATAGTGGCTGTTTTATGATATTGTGACCGCAAGTGTGCTGTATATGACCTGACGATGGTCTGTGACCGAAATCGATCGTTTTTAAGAATGTGAGTAATAAAAAATTTATTGCACATAGTATGTATGGTACCTTTAGGCTATGAACAATAAATACTCGTACAATACAATAGAAAATTGAAATTATAGATACTATTAGTAAACAATAAGTGTGTGTATATTATAAATACATCACATTATCATTAGGGGTATTACTGTACATTGTGTTACTGGAATAGAGCACAAGTTTACTGGAACAGATTCTTACAAAGTCTGTGACTTTTTATATTATAAACATAAATTTTTGGAGGATGGAATGTACTTTTTACATCGGTTTAATCTATTTAAAAAATAAATAAAGACATTATTAACAAAATATTTTAAGATAAAACTCTGTGCCTTGTTACCAGCACACAGATATCGCTTGTACAAAATTGTTACCTAATGATAAGCACCAACAGGTGATAAATACAGACTTCCTTATCCAAAATAGAATAGAAACAAAAATATATAATTGACTGAGATATACAAAGACATATTAAGCGAAGTACAATTGAAAATTAATATATGTTATATCAATTAATATAATTTATATTATGGTATCGTCGTCTTGAAGGGCAAATTCCCACCCGCAGAGCTAAACGATATTTTCGTCGTCTAACTGGTCATACAAGATTATCAGCTCTTATATAAAAGATTTTATGTAAATAATGTCGCGGACAATTTCAAAGATACTGTCTGTATAACGTCGAAAATGCTAAAATCGGACGCTTTAATTATGAAAAACTAGAAAGCAATAAACGACCCGTGGCTCTAATCAATGCAATCCATAATTGTCCAGAAGCCTCTCTAGCAAAATCTGACGATGCTCAGGGATTATTTGCCCAATTACGTTTATGTAAAGGTGCTCGAGTTATCCTTACAAGAAATATTTGGGTCACAAAAGGACTAGCCAACGGTTCAGTTGGGACAGTAACTGATATTATTTATGACCCGGCAGTTGAATGCGAAAATTATAACAACCACATGCTAATATGTATACTTGTATCTTTCGAAAAATATACATGACCAGTTCTGTACGAGAATTCAATACCCATTGTACCAGTAGTGACATAAAGAAAAATGAAATTTCTTGTACTCGCAAACAATTTCCGTTAACGTTAGCATATGCTGTTAGTATACATAGATCGCAAGGGATAACATTAGATAAGGCAATTTTTAATTTAGGAGACAATGAATTTCAGGTTGGATTAACTTATGATGTCGCTCTTTCAAGAGTGAACACATTAGAAGGATTATTATTAAAACCGGCGTTTGATTCTGATAGACTGCTTAAAATTAATAAAAGTCCATCAATGGTTGATCGTAGAGATGAGTTGCAAAGGTTGTGGAATATGTCTAATGACAATTAATGTATATTGTACTATAATGTAGTGTATTCAATAAAAAGTGTGTATCATAAAAGTTTATATGTTTTGTTGATTGTAAGAATATTGATAAACAAATTATTACGAATCTATTTACCTAACGGATCAAAGACGGTTGGTTGTAAAAATATTGATAAATAAATTATTACGAATGTCAAATGCTCCGCCCATTTGTGTCAGTGACACTCCTACTTTATGTTATGGTGTCTTGAAGGGTCAAATTCCCAACCACAGAGCTAAAGGATATTCTTGTCGTCTAACTGGTCATACATTCTAGAAAAAATGCCTCAGCGTTTGGCAGAAGGGAGGCTCCTTATACCGAGCGTCAACCTGTCAACGGTTCCTCGCTTGAAAATATACAGAAAATGTTACTTAAAGATGACATTGACAATGCACTGAGATCGATGTAAATGATTAGTCAAAGCAATATGAATTGATTTTTAAATTGGTATAATTAATTGAAGTCCTAATGTAATTTAAATCTTAGGTAATTTGCGTTTTCCTATATGAGAAGAGCGTGAATCTATTTTTACGCAATTATTAAAACAGAGCTTTTATAAGTGACCGTGTCTTTAGTTATTGTCACAAAGGATTACTCCGTCGCGGTGCGGTGGAATCTCTCTCGTGTTAAACACGATTACAAAATGTAAAAAACCCGTTTTATGGTATGTACAGGGTTGTGTATAGTACAGAGATCCGTTTAAATCGGGCGGAGTCTACAGGTGCCCTTTAGTTTACATTGGCATCACGAAGCGTGCCGTAAGTGAACGCACCATGAAACACGAACGAATTGCCGTCTGGGTCTACTGTTGCAGAACGCATGCAAAACCACACCAACTTCTCTAACATGTATCCATCCACACTTGTAACCACACCATCTTTTTTCTAGCATGTATCCGGGTGAAGATATCCGGATGCTGTTTTCGTCATTGCATTACTTGCAGGAGCGTATTTACGGGGGGGGGGGACTAACGGGGCCTGACACCCCTCCCCACAGACGGTGGAAAAAAGTTGACGAATTTTGTTAATCTCTTAATTTTTACGTTGTTTTATTACTTTTACAGCTGTGTTCACTAACATAGTAATAACTCTTTTTAAAATATACAAACAGGTTTATTACACAGCGTTGGCGTAACGTTTGTAACATGAAATACAGGAAAATCAATTCAGTCAATAAGTATCTTGTAAATAATGCCGCGATAACGCGTATTTATATTGTGTTATTACCGTTTACTTTAATGTGATTGATTTAAGGATTTTATCACTCTTCTTCCAGCCACTTTAAAGATAGTAATGTTGATTAGTCTCAACTTGTTTTTCTTTTGTATGAAGCCGACTCACTCCGGATCCCCCCCCCCCAGGCCAAATTCTAGCTAGTACGTGAATGTACACAGAAACAATGGAGTTGGATAGCAGAAACGATCGGTGCCGTGGAGTGTGCGGTTTGCTCGCGTAGAGACGAACCGCATGGCCGCAGAGACCCACATGGCTCTCTCCAAGGAAGACGTTTTGCTGTGAGCAACCCTACACACCACGTTGGCGCGGGGTATGCCGAGTTGTTTTCAAAGTTTCGCCTGGACATGTACCACATGGCCGCAGAGTCCCACATGGCTCTCTCCAAGGAAGACGATTTGCTGTGAGCAACCCTACACACCACGTTGGCGCGGGGTATGCCGAGTTGTTTTCAAAGTTTCACCTGGACATGAACCGCATGTCCGCAGAATCCCACATGGCTCTCTCCAAGGAAGACGATTTGCTGTGAGCAACCCTACACACCACGTTGGCGCGGTTTATGCCGAGTTGTTTTCAAAGTTTCGCCTGGACATGTACAGTATTTTCACCTTACTTTCTTAATGAAGAAAAATATAATATAAAAATAAATACGTAAGAAGTACCTCACAAAAAGCATGTGCTTATAGCCGTAAGCACTATTAGGTAGTATTGTAGTTACTTAGGCAAAAAAATAAAATAAAATAAAAAAATAGTAAAATAAAAAAAAAAATACAGTTTAACTAAGGTTAGTTAATAAAATAAAATATAGTTTAATAAAATATAGTTATGGTATAACTAAAGATGTTTACAATAAAAAGTGCATACCTAAAATTGCGAAAATAAGTCATTACAGTACTGAGTGAAGCTAGAATGCCCATGAATGCAAGTTAATGTCTAGCATTGAATTATAATTTAGTAGAAATATTGGAAAGATGAATTATTAGGAAAATATTAGGCCCACGAAAAACTTCAGAAGGTTGGAAATTAAGAAGTAATGATGTATTATTTTTTAGACATTTATATAGAATGGACGACAATAGGTTGACAAAGCAAATCTTCAGATATCTGTGGGGGAAGAAGTCAACATCAAGTTGGATTAAAGAAGTCCAAAAGGATTTATAAAAAAATAATATACACGCAGAAGAAGCAATTGACAGAGAAGTTTTTCGGGCAAAAGTGTTGAAAATGGAGGGAGTCCAGGGTAGGAGAGATAAAAACGCAGGTTCAAAGCAGACTGAAGACAGGAAGAAGAGACACAGTGAGAAGATGAAAGAATATTGGAAAGAAAGAAAGGAACGAAGAGTAAAGAATTGAAATTGGCATGTGGTCCTTAGATGGCCGATACGAAAAAAATATAGTTTAAAATATCTTCTTCTTCTTCTTCTTCACGGCTTAGACTGTTTAGCCTGTTCCGGTTCCAAGCTGGTCGAACCATCTCTTCTTGGGTCTTTCCAGGCTTCTTTTACCTTTCGGCTGATACAATAAGGCTACCTTGGGGAATTCCATTTGGAGCTTGCGAGTAATATAAATGTTCCTGGGATACGCTACCAACTTTTGCAAAGCAAATTGAGTGAGGGGCTGCCGTTCAAAGCTTCTCAACCGAGCTCCTGCCTGTACTAACCCCAGGCAGAGGGCTGCCTTTTCCGCTATTGTTCAAATACAAACCGTTGAGGACTTCATCCTTGTTACCTCGGACATGAAGTCACTATTATAATCCCCTAGTGACAAAGGGATCAATGGCCGCCCAATATGGGTCAGACACTGCCGCCTTTCGGAACGGTTTCTCATTCCAAGGTTCCAAGGACACGGGAGTTCCCAGTAATTCTACCCGGTCATCCGCCCTCAAAAGAGGCCATCGGCACTTGGTAGAGGGGACAGCTTATAGCGGCTGACACTCGGTCTCCAGTGCCGCGTTAGCCACCATTAGGAGGAGGGTGAGGTTGGAAGTTTCCTTTCATCAAGGGTATGGGACCCAATGGGTATTTCCCATCCTCTCCGGTACTTTGAGGGACTTTAAAATATTAATTGTTTTATTTTATTTACTCTATTAATTTATTTTTTGTGTTATTATTATTATAGGAAGATACATATTAGTAAGGGCTTGAAACAGGGTTGTTGCATAGCTCCGACTTTGTTTAAGATCTATCTAAATGAAGCCCCAACATCATGGAGGAAAAACGCCGTAATATGGGTGTACCAATTGGAAATGACAAGATGTTTACAATACATTTTGCAGACGATCAGGCTATAATTGCAGAGGACAAAATTGATATAAGTTATATGCTTAGGAAACTAGCAGAAGAACATGCGAAATGGGATCTCGAAATAAATACCTCAAAAGTTGAGTACCTTATAGTAGGCGGTGAAGGTCAAGACCTAGAACTAGGAACAAAAGTGAGAAAAATATTAAAAACTTCAAGTATTTGGGTGTAACAATGACATCGGATGGTGACAGCAACCAAGAAATAAAAGTAAGAATAGGACAAGCTACGACACCAACAAAACAATTAAAAAGTCTGCTTTGGAGTCCACGAATAGCAAAAAAACAATAAAATCGGAATATGTAAAACTATAGTCGAAAGTATAGGCCTATATGGAGCAGAACTGTGGGAAATTAATAAAAGAAATAAATCCAAAATAAGAGAAATTAATCTATGGAAATGAATTACTGGCGGAAGTGCTGTAAACTAACAATACTAGATAGAGTGAGAAATGTAGAGATAAGACAAGCGATGGGAATCGACTTTGACATTATAGAAACAATAGAGGGAAACAATAGAAGCAAAAAGAGTGAATTGTTTCGGACACCTAAAAAGAATGTCGGATGAGAGATGGCCAAGGAAGGTATGGGAATGGACTTCACCCTCTAGAAGTAAACAAAGGAAGACCTAAACATTCATGGAAAATGGACGTCGAAGATTCAATGAATGCAAGAGGACTTACAGAACAGGACTGGTTAGACTGGCGCCAGTGGAAGCTATGATGCGAGAGGCGGCGCCAGCCGTAATTAAATCGCAATTAAAAAAATTTTATTATTATTGTTGTTGTTGTTATATCTACTGGTGTCACTGCTACTACTTTATGATGCGGAGATTTGGGCTGATGTACTCAACCTCCAGAAGTACAGAAGACGCATGTCAGCGGTGCAGCGAAGTGGTTTGCTCTGCCATACGGTTGCGGAGTCCGCGGTTCCTGTCGTGGTGAGGACAATTCCAATCGATCTGCTGGCACAAGAACGGAAACAGGTTTACAAGAGGCAGCCTAAAGTAGGTGAAGTACAATCTCACAGGGAGGCCAGGGCCCATACTGTGGCTCAGTGGAAGGAAAGATAGACCAGTGACACGAAGTAAAGATAGACCAAAGCAGTTAGCTGAGTCCACTGATCCCAAAAATGGAGAGATTAATTATTTTGTAACGCAATTTCTAACTGATCACGGGCTGTTACGGACTTACCTACATTAGATGGAGAAAGTATACAGACCCGACTGCAAATTCTGTAAACAGGAACTAGACGATGTGCACCACCTGTGACAGATGGCAAGAGGAGAGGAAAACTCTGAAAAATGTAGTGGAACTGATCTCCCCCATTGGACATTACATCGGACTGATGCTGCAGAGCGAACACCACTGGGATCAGGTAGAGTAATATATAGAGTAGGTACTAAGGGAAAAGAAGTAAGTAGACAATTATCAAGGTTTAAAACAGATGAACGTCCATCTTGAAGTATTGCGAAAGTTGAGTCCCGAGGTGTATCCAAGAGTTTGTGATTTTGGTGGGTACGAGTCCCACACACCGTAGGAGTGAGGATCTTCCTGCGACGAACATTAGTTTCCTACAGTCTCCTCGTATAAAAAAAATTATGACTTCTACTACTACTACTACTACTACTACTACTACTACTACTACTGCTCCTGCTACTACTACTACTGCTACTACTACTACTACTACTACTACTACTACTACTACTACTACTACTACTACTACTACAGCCACTACCATCAATTACTACTTCCATCATCACTCCCACCATTTCCATCGTCACCACAGCTACTCCTATACCATTAAAAATTACAAATGACAGAAAGATGATGACGACGACGACGACGATGATGATGCTAGTGATTATGATAATAAATTCCTATTGCATAATAGGTTCAAAGAATTGTTAATCGGTAGTTGATGAGGAACCGTGATAACACCAATTACAATTACAATGACATTGACGATGCTGCTGCTGCTGATGATGACGATTATCGCAACTATATAAACAAGTTCTGACGATGATAATATTAAGAATTATAATGATAATGGCAATTAAGAGACTGCAATAACAGTGCAACGAAGTTGACAAAATCGGTGACTTCGATAAGGATGACGATAAAAATATAATAACGATGGTTTAATTAATAATAATATATTCCTGACAATACACTTAAGAATAATATTAATAAGATGTACAAGGTTACAAAGTGCCTTCGATGTGGTACGTAACATGCTATATTACATATTAAGAAACTTATGGAAAAATAATAAAATATAAAAAAAGAACATAGTAATATTATTATTAGTCTAGTAGTGGTAGTAATAGTAGTAGTGGTAGTAGTAGTAGTAGTAGTAGCAGTAGTAGTAGTAGTAGTAGTAGTAGTTGTTGTAGTAGTAGTAGTAGTAACAGCAATCGTAGTAAGTTATGAATGTTTCCCGAATATGCGCCAAAAAAAAAACGTGAAATCCTGTCTCCATTTTTTAATTTCCTGTAATAATTAAATAGCGTTGTGTATGTGTATGCGTGTGCGTGTGTGTGTTACAAAAACGTGTGAGAGTGCCCCTCGCGCCCCCCGTCCGTTCGCGTCAGTCTCTCCAAGACCTGTTCTTCCCCACCCGTTTATTCTGTCATTACTGGCTTCTTTTGAATGTTCTTTTTATTCAACTTTCAGTCAGTGTAAATGTGCGTACAGAGCGGTGCCCGAGCGTCGTAGTGGTTGTGTGTGCGTAGTTTTGTGGTTGTGCATTCATACGCTAATTCTCGCGCCTCGCAGTTCTGCATGCTCTCAGGTATTCCTACTCAAACACGTATAGTTTTTTAGCGTTACGTCTTAAAACACTTGATATGCGATTGAGGAAACTCACTACTAATTATAGCATGTTTGTTTTTGTTTTTTTTTTACAAATAAGTTTCTGTAATTTTAAGCGGGTAATGAAATCGTAAAAATCGGAAACAATATTTAGGCGTTTGCAAATTTACTTTGACGCGCTGTGTGCGTCTCTCTGTGTGTGTGATATCAAAACCAGGAAGCTTAAATGCCTCAGGTCTTTCAGTGTTGCCAAGTATTCAATGACGTCATTATATGTTTTTAATATTTTAAGCTGTTTTTTTTTTATTTTTCTTCTGTGTTTATATCTGGTATCCTATTACGCTTAAAAGTTACTAGTGTTCGGTGAAAAACAGTTTTTGTCAATTATTCATAAACGTTTATTACTATCGCTAACGAAAAGAAACGTTCTGAGCAACGTATTTTAATTTAATAAAATACATTAATGAGTGTAGCGTTTAACGTCGGTAGTAGCGAGCTGGTCTCGAGAAGCGGACGTCACCGGTTCAAGCCCAGTTTGACACGTAGTACAGTTTCCATATGTTGTCTCCGCGGTCGTTTATTCGGTGTCGTAAAATCGAGGGATAATTTGCCTATATATACGTTAATATGATTAGTTTTAGTTTATTGATTCTAGAAGTTAATAAATAATTTAGGCTGACAATCGTTTCAGCTAACACGACATAAATATTATATTTATTAAATCGAGTGTACTACCGAAATCGTATTTAAAACGATTTCCGTCTAACATTTGTCCTGTCGTAAATACTACGTTTTATCAGTTACAAAAATTACTTTACAACAAATCAAAACAACGTTATAACAGAACTGAATATAAAATGTAATCTAATATGAAATTACCGTCCATGGAACTAGAACCTGACGGGGTTCAACTTGGGTTTATGTACATATTCGCTTGTAGATATTTAGCATATCGATGCCTTCATTCTAATTCCACGTATGAGGATTTTGAGAGAAATTCAGGTTTTGAATATATACGTTGACCTGTTTTTGACATTCTATCCAGTGATTCTAATACTCTGTATGAGGAAAAAATGAGTTGTATGTTATGCACAGTTAATTGGAAACACGTATCTGAATCTGAATTTTTCCTTTACTGAGTTCTAATATTCTAATAACGCGTATACGTAATTTTAAAATATTGCCAAATCATTTTCGATTATTATTTTATTTTAAATGTCATCACAGTAGTTTCTTATTAAGAAATATCGGTATGGAGAACCATACATGACTTCCATATTCTAAGATTTATATTTAAAATCATTTTCGAAATGAAATATTACCATAGAAACTATTTCTTTCTACTTACTGCTTCAGCCTTAACCACAGTACTGTGGTCACTAACGTATACCACCTCACGTTATCGCACTCGATTTTCACTGATGATGGAAGTCGATGGCATTGCCGAAACGTCTGGTTTTGTAGAAAATATTGGACTACGGCCAAATATCCCGGGAAGGAATTTTAACAAAAACTACTTCTTTGTTGCCGATAACGTTGTACACATATATATAAAAAATATGCATAAAATTAATGGCTTGTATAAGTTAGCGATTGATCTCCATTAAGTAGTGCTCAAGTTTCCAAAGTTTTAATATTATGATGTCCGTAATTAAAACATCAGAGCAGGTTTAGTGTGTATGAGGGTTCACCGTGGACAAAAATTTTCAACATTTCCTATTGAGCGTTGCTTAGAGTAAAGCTGCGAATCTACAGTGTATGTTTCACAGAACAAACACGCGAAAAAGAAGGAGCGCTCCGAAGTCACTCATGGACCCTCAGCATCTTGCAGAGGGTTCATTCCCTAAAGACGAAAAGTCTGTCTATGAATCGTTCCTCTGTAAACACGTGCAGTTACACTGCCCAGCGATCCACAGGAAGCAAATTGATGTCCATTTTTTCGGCTTGCACGCGTTATGTTGGTGTGGGTTTCGGCACTTTCCATTTAAAAATCGTGCAAATGTAAGAAAATAAACATGAGTGAGGCCAGAAATAACGCGAATTTTGTGTGTGTGTGTGTGTGTGTGTGTGTGTGTCTTCCCTGCCTTTTTATTGCTGTAGTCATAATAATAAAATGGAAACGTAAACATTACATAATTGAGATATGCTTACCTGCCACGAACGATATATTATTTTATACATGTATTAACTCATACATAATTTACATTAAAATGAAAAAATTATAATTTTATTGCCTGGCAACAAAATTATTTTATTTTTAACAAGTACCATTGTTTGAAAAAGTTTAAATGAATTTTCAAGTACTTTACTGTTGTTAAAACGTAAAAAGGTTGCAGGTAAACTACCCCTTCCCCTTAACCGATCTTCACCAAAATCGAAAATCCTTGAGTTCTCTACAATTCAGGGATGTATGCAAAAAATTATTTGATTCTGTTTGAATTTGAGGCTGTTATCGTTTGCCATAGAAAATACCCTTGATAAAAAAACGTTGCAGGTAAACTACCCCTTGCCCTTAACCGAGCTTCACCAAAAACAATAGGTCTTGAGAACTCTACAATTCAGGGCTGTATGCGAAACATTATTTAATTCTGTTTGATTTGTGGCTGTTATCGTTTGCCAAAAAAAAAAAAAATTTCCCTTGATAAAAAAACCGTTGCCGGTAAACTACCCCTTTCCCTCAACCGATCTTCACCAAAAACAATAGGTCGTGAGTACTCTACAAATCAGGGCTGTATGCAAAAAATTATTTGATTCTGTTTGAATTTGCGGCAGTTATCGTTTGCCATAGAAAAAATATCTACACACAGATAGACACACAGACACTTTTCGAAAAACGACTTTTTTTCATGTTTTGAGTGTAGTACAATCAGAATCTGCAATAATCTCGAACACGATTTTTTTTGCCATCACCATACTTCCATTTCCTTAAGGAATATGGAAGTAAAAATGTAGGATTATTAAATAAAATATGTAGCAAGGCTAAAAAAATCTCTTTTCCCTTTCCCCTGTAAAATGATTATGTCACATGTGTGGTATTAGAATAAAGGCATCGATATATTTTTATATTCTTTTATACGGACCGAAAGCTTATACTATTTCAAATAATACCTTCGGATAGTTTTTTTCTTACGAATTAGGTTTAAAACCCCCCAAAATATACCTACCTACCTATCTCCTGCTTATAGATATTCCAAATTATACCTACGAATATTTCTTCCTCCTGAATTAAGTATAGTACGTAATCATCATCATCATTATCATCTTCAAGGATTAAACCAAGGATGGTTTGTTCCGGTCTCAAATAGGCAAAGATTGGAGCTGGTCACTCCAGCGCTTCGACGTCCCACACCTCTCCGTCCCCCTCGGCTTATAGTTCCATAGTTGTTTGGGGATGCGGCAGTCATCCATTCGGCAAAGATGTTCCCACAAATTCAGCCGATACTGGGCTGAAGGTATATTCAGTTCCTGCCGTATATCTGTGTTTCTTCTATGATCATGAAGAGTATACCCTGCTACGTGCCTGAGAAATCTCATTTCAGCCGGTTGGATGCGACTGGCCTGGCCTTTCGTTAAAGTCTTATTCTTAGGTCCATAAAGAAATATGGGAAGAGCCATCACCTTGTTAAATTTTAGGCGTGTTCCTTTACTTGCTGACTTAAGGGTTCGCCTAATGGTCCCGCACATAAGGTTGAATTTATACAACTTATTCACAACGTCGTTGCATGCATTTTGAGCCACTGTAGCCCAGGTATTCAAAATTGCTAACGTGTTCCAGGACAGTACCATCTATAACAATTTTGCGCGTACGGGATCAGTTCCACGAAAAATTATATCTAGGAATATTTCTTCCTCCTGAATTAAGTATAGTATGTATTATTAAGGAGCGGTCATGGCGTAGTGGCTAGCGTGTGGCGCTGCTACGCTGTCGGCGCGGGTTCAATTCCCACTGGGGGCCGTCTGATTTAGATACGACCGTTCCCCCTCGCAAGGCAATGGCAAACCAGCGAGAGGTATCCTGCTTAGTATAAACCTTCCCCAACCATGCCGTTCGGATCCGGCGTTAAACTGTAGGTCCCATGTACCTGTGGGAGAATCAGCACCACACGCACCACGGGTATATGCGGGGAGGGTACAAACCAGTCGAAGACTGAAGGACTACGAAATGTATTATTAAAATTAGTGACTACGCGGCTGTTGGTCCGTGGTGGATTGTTTACAACGTGGTTAGTGACTACGCGGCTGTTGGTCCGTGGTGGATTGCTTACAACGTGGTTAGTGACTACGCGGCTGTTGGTCCGTGGTCGATTGCTTACAACGTGGTTAGTGATTACGCGGCTGTTGGTCCGTGGTGGATTGCTTACAACGTGGTTAGTGGCTACGCGGCTGTTGGTCCGTGGTGGATTGCTTACAACGTGGTTAGTGACTACGCGGCTGTTGGTCCGTGGTGGATTGCTTACAACGTGGTTAGTGGCTACGCGGCTGTTGGTCCGTGGTGGATTGCTTACAACGTGGTTAGTGGCTACGCGGCTGTTGGTCCGTGGTGGATTGCTGACAGCGTGGTTAGTGACTACGCGGCTGTTGGTCCATGGTGGATTGCTTACAACGTGGTTCATACCTAAACGTTTCGGCCACCCACCGGAGCCTTCTTCAGTAGAAATGCATTCATAAGGATTCGCACTTCACGGCCTGAACGCGTTTCGACTGAAGAAGGACTCCGATGGGAAACCGAAACGTTTAGATATGAACCACGTTGTAAGCAAACCACCATGGACCAACAGCCGCGTAGTCCCTTAGTTTAATAACGTTGACTCCGGCCGTCACAGTCTTCGCAATATATGAAGTACAGTACGGTCCGAAACATTATTCTACTTCGAATTGAATCTTCGGCTAGTTAGATGCCTTGAATTAACTGCAACAAGGCACGACAGTTTGTAGGAATACAATTACACCTGCGGATAATTTTCTTTCCTGATTAACCCCAAAGACTAGTTTTCAGAATGTACTGAAACTAACAGCTACTCTTGGGCTGGGATTCTAGCTAAAGGTACCGGTACCGAGCAGGGGGTATTTACGGGGGGGGGCGAATGGGACCGGAATCCTCCCCACGAGGGTCGAAAAAGTTTACGAATGTTGTTAAACTCTTAATTTTTACGCTGTTTAATTTAATTTTTAGTTGTATTCGCTAATATAGTAGTAACTATTTTTAAAATATACAAACAGGTTTATTACACACAATTAGCGTATACGTTCGAAATATGAAGTATAGGAAAATCAATTCAGTCAATACGTATCTATCATGTAACAGTGTTTCAATAACGCGTGTTTTTCTTGTGTTATTACAATTTACTTTAATGGGACTGATTTCAGAATGTTATCATACGTTTTTCAGCCACTTTAAAGATAGTACTGTTGATTAGTATTGACTTGTTTTCTCTTTTGTATGAAACCGATCCCCCCTCCCAAGTCAAATTCTAGATATGCCACTGGTTCCCAGGTACTATATATCGACAGTAAATGAAATAATAAAGTCACTATGTTTTCGTACTCGATTGTGACAATCGACACTAGACTTCCCTTCACAACCGTAAATTATTAAATATAATTAAATCACTACCGACTCGGAACACAAAGTTTATTATTGGTAAAAACGTAAAAGTTTTACCTTATAGCCTGAACCAGTTTTCGCTTATTATAAGCTTCGTCAAAGGTTGCCACTGGGAGCGCTGTCCGTCTTGTTCTTGGCGACGGCGTCGACTTTTGAAGGATCGATGCTGTACGTGTGTAGGGTGTGATATGTTCGAATAATATGTGTGATTTGAATTGTGTCTGTTCGTTTAGGATGTCGTTTCTATGTGATTGTATATTTCCTATTGTTCAAGAGTGTCTGGTTTTCGGCCTTTTGTGTGTACGTGTAGAATATCCATGTTTTTGTCGATGTTTTTGTATGTGTGGTTTGCTTCAATGAGGTGGTTTGCAAAGGATTCGGTAGTGGAGTGTAGTGCCTTGTGTGTTCAATGTATCTTTGTTTGAAGCTACGTCCTGTCTGGCCTATGCTGCAATCTGAGCAATTTAGTTTGTAAACACCAGGTAGGCCTAGATCGAATTTGTTTTGTGCTTTGTGTGTGTGTTTTGATAGTGTGTGTTCTGTTTTGTTTGTAGTTTTGTATGCGATTCTGTATCCTGCTTTGAATTTGTGGCCTATTTTTTCGGTGTGGTTATTGATGTATGTTAGTGTTATGAATTTGTTGTTTTCTGTCTTTGTCTGTTGTTTGTTTTGTGTTTTGTGTAGGAGTTTATTGACTATTGTTCTGTTGTATCCGTTAGATTCTACTAGATATTTTATCGTGTTTAGTTCGTTTTTGTAGTCTTTTTCATCTAGTGGGATGTTGTTAAGTCTATGTATTAATATTCTGAAGGCAGATAGTTTTTGTTGTATTGGGTGATTGGAGGAGTTGTATATTAGTGTGTCAGTTGTAGTGGGTTTTCTGTATATACTGAATTTGTGTCTGTGTTCAAATTTTAAGTAATTACTAAGTAAATCAAACAGGCGTTTGCTAAAGACAATATCTTATAAAGAAAGCGACAACGACAGACGCACTGTACCTTCACGGACGTAGCCCACATAAATAATCTAAACACGTTATGCTTCATAATTTATGCGTACATAGGCTACGCGTAGTATTAATTAGTACTGGTAACAGAAATAAGAAGAATTCGTGAAAGTCTCGTGAAGTAATGGTAAAACGTTCAGGACATGTTATGCATAGAAGAAAATAACGAAAGAAGTTCATGTAAATATAGGTGTGGAAACGCTTTGTTTTCTAATTATGGCCTTTCAAAGTTCTTCTTCTTCTTCTTCTTCTTCTTCTTCTTCTTCTTCTTCTTCTTCTTCTTCTTCTTCTTCTTCTTCTTCTTCTTCTTCTTCATGGGCTATAGCCCGTTCTCTGATCATTTTTTCCAGGGTCTTCCACGATCTTTCGTCTCCAATGGCCATAAACATATTGGATACGCGTGTCTACCATGCGTTCCACATGAGTCTTTCAATTCTGCCTGTAATCCTTAGTCTCTCCAGAACCGACTGTAACTTCAGGTATTTCCTTATGTTGTCGTTTCGTGGATGATCTCTCAAACTGCATCCCTTAACTACTCTTAAACATTTCATTCCCTGTATTTTAGAACTAACTATCTTTTTGCAGGAGAGTCCATGTTTAACATCCATACATTAAAGTCGGCACAGCTACGAGCTTACAGAATTTTAGCTGTGTCTCCCTCTGCGTTTTATTCTTCAATAGTCGTCTTATTGTTCCACAGATATAACTAAATTTATTTAACTTTCTCTAGATATCGTTATCCTTCCTATATGAGATATCACATCCCAAATAATTAAAATATGATACCTGCTCCAAAACACTATTATCAATTACAAATTTTGTGCCTTTCAAAGATTTACATTGAAACGTAAAAGGCTAACTCGGGATGCAGATTTTGCATATGTACAAGGAATTTTATGTCAAGATTGAGTACTTTAGATTTGAAAACATCGATTTGCGATTTTTGAAACACCTATATGAAACCTACAGTATAATAATTTCTTACAAAATTGTAGCTTTTAAAAGACTCTTAAGAAGGCTAATTTTAATGTACAATCCTATGCACGCGTAATGTAATTACGATTAGTCACACAATCCGTAAGGTTAGTCAGATTCGCCGACCCAAAAAGTAGATAGTATATAGCCTACAGTGGGAAACGTTTAACTCGAAATACCTGTTTTTTGTGTTAACGGAATTTCGTGTTAAACGGACAAAAGTGAAACAAAATGAGATAAAAAACGAATACTATTTAGATTACTTACTTTATTGTGTAGTAAAATAAGGCAATAAAGAATATACGAGGGCTATTTGTTTTTCAACCTCCGATAGACCAATCAACAGACACATGAATGACATCAATAGTTTTATTATATACAAAAGTTTCATGTATATATAAACTACTTTTCTACATAGTCACCACCATTGTTGAGGCACTTTTTTCATAGCGAGGCACCCACTTTTCTATGCCCATGTTGTAGAATGTTCGCTCCTGAGTAGCCAATCTGCCACACTGGACTTTAAATCATGATTGGAGTCAAACCGCTGCCCATTTAACCACTTTTTCAACTCAGTGAACAAATGGTAGTCACTTGGTGCCAAGTCTGGTCTATAAAGTGGGTGATCAAGGACTTCCCAACCAAATTCATGAAGCAGGTTTTGTGTGAGTGCAGCTGCGTCTTTTGGACATTCTTCGAGTCTTGTGGACATCTTGTGAATTGTTTGAGAAACCACCGAGCACAGAGTTTCCTATAACCAAGCTTCTGAGTAACAATATATCATAAAGAGCAGATCTAGAAATTTCAGGAAAATCAGCAGAAAGTTCAGTAACTGTGAAACGACGGCGCTCTCGAACCATCCTGTCTACCCTTTCAACAACATCACCAGTAGCCACGGACTTTGTTCCTTGCCCTCCTTCATCATGAACATCAATTCGCCCTTCTTTAAATTTTTGACACCATTCCCGAACTGAACCATCACTCATCACATTTTCTCCATACACATAACACAACCTTCGATGAATTTCTGCAGCACTATGACCTTCAGCTTGAAGAAGCAAGTTCAATTGTAGTTGCCATAATTAAACTGTCGTCACCACAGTAATAGACAAAATAACTATAAAAGCAGTGGATATAGATTAGAACAATGACTCGAAAACATTAATCAACAATCAGATTATGGCAAGACAACAGAACAGAACCAGGTTTGCCAACTCACTGGAGGTTGAAAAAAAATAGCCCTCGTATATTAATCAGGTACTTTCATGTAAATGTTTTATTTATCCTTCTGGATAATTTCTGGTTGATTTTTGGAAAAAATGAAGTTAATTTTTCTAAAAACTTAGTACACATGTTCTTCACTTAGTCTTACGATTTAGATTTTCGTGCACAATAATGTTGTATGTCTTTTAAAGATCCTATAGTGACAATGTTAAATGCTTTTTAAAATTGTCAGTTATTTTATTTTGCGCTCAATTCCGCACTACTTTATTTTCAACAAATTGTTCTAATTTATCAATGTGGTCAAACATTTCACCTTCCGTGTTGGCTTCTAAATATCGAGGAACACGGGCACATCTGAAACGAAATATCTGATATTTCGTTTCTAAATATCAGAAACGAAAACATATCGGTAGCGGTAGGAACTGGTAAATTTTCACTGTCATTTCCTTGTCAAGTTCGTCGACACCCTCATCACTTTAACACTTTTTAACTTAGACTGTTTTAGGCCTGCATTTAAGTAATTATTTATTATGCAGCTATTTTAATGCAAACAAATGATTTTTAACAAAACTTTTCGTGTTAACCGATATTTTGTTGGTAAAACTTTCGTGTTAACCGTAGAAACTGTAATTGTAAAATATAAGCATCGATCGGTACCTGAGTCACATTTCATGTTAACAGATATTTCGTCCTTGGATTTCGTTGTCCATGACGTGTCCGTTACTTAACTAAATATAATTAGTTCACTACCGACTCGGAACAAAAGATTTTTATAGGTGAAACGTTTTACCTTATAGCCTGCTATACCTTATAGGCCTAATACCTTATAGCCTACAAGGTAAACATTTTACGTTTTCACCTATAAAAAACTTTGTGTTCCGAGTCGGTAGTGAACTAATTATATTTAGATATTTCGTGTTAAACGTTTTCCATTGTAAATTAATTCGTAACACAAAATAATTGAGTGCTAAAACATTTCGTACCATTTTAAAATGTAATATTCGATAAAACTATAGCACATATGTGTCTGAAAAATATTTATAAGCTACACAATTATATAAATCTTTACTGACCAAGACTGCCATGAACAGACTGCGACGTCGGTAGTGTTAACTGAATGGACGAATGAATGAACGAAAACAGTGCTTTATTTACTTCACATGTAAGATAAGATAAGTTATACAAAACGTAACTTAATATAATTTCATTAAAACAGAAAATAAATATTGTATATGTCAGGAATGTTAATAGACGACATTAATCATAAATTTTGTTAGACAAAATTAAATTTTAATTAAGACAAATTAGAGTTAAATATTAGCTGACTAATCCTAATTACAACATACAAGAAATAATAATTCACATGAGTTTTTGTTAAACATCCAAAACTCTTCATTCTTCCCCAAAATGTGAGGTGGCAATTAGAAATAAAATTAAAAGTTGAATCAAATGGTATTATATGAATCTAATATATTTTTATTACACATTGTCTAAAATCTTGCATTGTCACAGAACAGTGCATTTATTTGGTGTTCTGCCCTAAGGCCGGTCTTCAAAAGGTAAAATCTCTCCAAGCTGTCCTATCGCGTGCCAGTCTTTCCGTTGCTTCGTAGCACCCTCTGATTTTAATGCTATCTACTAACTTAACTTCATTCTTCTACGCCCCTCTTCTTTTTTCTCCTTCTATGACACTCTCCATGGCAGTTGTAAGCAAGCAGTCTCTTCTTAAACAATGACCTAACCACTTCCTTTTCCTATTTTCTATTACCTACAGAATTCTTCTATCTTCCCTTATTATTCTTGAAAATTCATCCTTTCTCACTTTATCAACCCACCTCACTTTTTACATTGCTCGTCAAACCCACATCTCAAATGCGTCTAATCTTTTCTCATCCTCCTTCCTCAGTGTCCGTGTCTCTGCACCATATAAAGCAACGCTCCACACATAACATTTGGCCAACGTTTTCCCTAAATTCTTATTAATTTTGCCACACAGCAGTCTTTTCTTCCCATTAAATGCCTCTTTCGCTATAGCAATTCTTGCTTTCACGAGTGCAGGACATATCTTCACTTGTCAAGCTTCCAAGATATTTAAACAACCCCACCTGTTGTATTTTGTCTTGGCCTATCTTTATGTTTGCCCTTTTTCCTCCTCTGCTAATCACCATACACTTAGTTTTTTCCTTATCAATCCTCATGAACAGTGCATAAAAGTGATGAATTTATTTACGTCATTAAAATGTCAATCTGAATTCTTAAATAATTTACAAATTATACGTAACTTCTGTATATACAATGTAAGAAGTTAATACGCAATCTTCAAAGCACTTCTAACGTTCACGCTCGTATACATATTCACTGAGTTGCTAGTTACGATGTTTGTGAATATTCAGGCAGCGGAGATGAAGTTTTGTGAGGAGTACTCTGGGCTGTACCATTCTCGGTAGAAAGAAAAATGTGGATATAAGGAGGGAACTGGGGGTCGACCCACTGTTGGAACAGCTAAGGAGCAACGAAAGAGGTGGTGTGAACATTGGGAAGAATGGCGGGTGACAGGATTGTAGTGCTAGCAATGGAATATGCTAGACCGGTGAGGAGGTGAGATGTAGGCCGGCCGAGAGCGAAGTGGGTTCGGAACAGGTCAGGATGAGCCTAATCTTTGAGTTCGATGATGATGATGATGACGACGACGACGACGATATTTGTGAACAGTTTAATTTCACTCACAGCACGTTGGGGTTAAGAACATTTTGATGCAATTAAAGCAAGTGAACACACGGGCCTGTAAAGAAGGTACTCGTATCAAAATTCTTACTTAATTTTTAAATAAATTATACCTACCCGTCCTTTTATAGGTTTTGATTATTTGTAACGGCATCCTTTTTAAGAGAAAATCGTAGGTAAGAGATAACGTGAAAGTGGAAGGCCATAATATTCAACTAAACTGGTTGTCTGCTGCCATCTTTTCCCAAGTATGATTTTTGGTTATTGATTATGAAATATCTTTTACACCTAAGGGTAGAACGTTTATGATTATTGTCTCTCACTCTTCTTCTAGAACAGCAGCCCATAGGCTGGTTGGCAGCAGCTCGCCATTCTTTATGCTTCTCTGCTTTTCTTTTCAACTCACAATATGATGTGAAGTTCATATCGACCATAAGCTGTTTCATGTAGTCTAAACGTGTCGTCCTCTGTGATTCTTCCCTTCAATTGTTCCTTCTACTATTCTCTTAACCAATCCATTATCTCGTAGTATATGCCCTATAAACTTAGCTCTTCTGCCTTTTAAATTTCGTATAAAGCTCTCGTCCTCCTGAGCTCTTCTAAAGACTTCCTCATTCGTTATCTTCTCCCTACAGCTTATTCTTTACATTCCAGGATCCAATCCTCTTTTCAGTATTCGGTTTAACTGAAGTAACTTCTCGAATAGTCCCCTACCGGAGATCCGAATAGGGAAACGTTTTACCGAAAAGTAATACAAGAAATATTGTACAATAAAAGCATCCATCATCATATAGCTGCTGATAGCCTACTAGGGATATCTTAAACAGGTCTTTAATGCAGTAGACCATTAATGCAGGTCTTTAATGCAGTAGTGTAAAGGTTTAACGTTTTACCGAAAAGTAATACAAGAAATATTGTACAATAAAAGCATCCATCATCATATAGCTGCTGATAGCCTACTAGGGATATCTTAAACAGGTCTTTAATGCAGTAGACCATTAATGCAGGTCTTTAATGCAGTAGTGTAAAGGTTTAACGTTTTACCGAAAAGTAATACAAGAAATATTGTACAATAAAAGCATCCATCATCATATAGCTGCTGATAGCCTACTAGGGATATCTTAAACAGGTCTTTAATGCAGTGGTTTCTCCTTACCTTCTGCATCCTATGCCGTTGACGTATACCCGTCCCTCCGCCTTTAGAAGTGATTTATCACCCCTAGGACAATATGGTGCCCTGTCCTCTATCCGCTCAATAATTATAAAATTATTGAGCGGACATCCTCTGTCCTCTAATGTAATTATATAAAATTAAAAATCAAGACACTGTTTTATGAAATATAATTTTATTAATATTCGGCAGAACTCTATAAGGAAGTCTTTTTAAGCGCACCACCTATCAGATTTCGTTGCACAGGTAAAAGGAAAAAGGGATCGTTGTATGGGTAAAGATAAGAAAAGCGAGTACCCATAACAGCGATGACACGCAAGACGTACAAGACGATATTTGTAGGAAGCCCGTAATACTTGATTCAATCTTTCGTACCGAACTGAAAAAACGCGGTAGAAGTATTCATAGCAGAATAGAAATCTCTTTTGTTCGTTTTTTTAAACATAAAACTATTTCGATTGTTAAAATTATTATTAATCGATGGCACAATATACTCATTACAAATTATAAGATTTCGGACATTAGCCATCGTAAGTTAAAATTAATAAACACGACGTTTCGACCTTTCGACCTCTATAGAATCAGAGGTCGTCTTTAGGGTAACAATAAATTAATACAAAGATAAATCTATCACTAACAAATAGACATCGTAAAAAATCCAAACCTTAGTTATAAAATATGGTAATAAAATAATAAACATATTAATAATAATAATAATACGGTAATAATAAAATAATAATAATAATAATAATAATAATAATAATAATACAGTACTCACCATTACATCAAAGAAGGATTCATCCCGTGGTTGCAACGTAAACAGTTATATTTTATAGTTTTATTTTAGTTTTATATATATATATAGTTATTAGCTATATTTTATAACTAAGGTTTGGATTTTATTTTGACGATATGTATTTTTAGTGATAGATTTATCTTTGTATTAATTTATTGTTCGCCTGAAGACGTTCTGATTCTATAGAGGTCGAAACGTGGTGTTTATTAATTTTAACTTACGATGGCTAATGTCTGAAATCTTATAATTTGTAATGGTTAAAACTATTTGTTAAACAAACTTGAGAGTTAATACTATTTTGCTTACCTGACAACATCAAAGAAAAAGAGTTTAACACGAATTTTAAGTTATTCTTCGTCTAAATTTTTTCTTTAAATAATAAGCTTTAAAGAGTAGTTTTTTTGTATTACTTAAACGTGTCTACTTTTGTGCTGAAGTTTTATGTAAATTTGTTAGTACCGAGGTACAGAGCAGAGAGTAAATAAAAAAAAAAAACGGAAATCAGTTTGTTTTCGCATTTGTTTGTCAGCTTCACAGTGGGCGTGAACAGACGTAGATAGGATTAACATCTAGGATTAGGATTTAATGGGATTATGATAATTAGGTCTGTTTATGAAGTTACTGATAGTTGTTAGACAGTTACTTTTTTTTTACGTGTCGGAAACTCGCTTATGGAAAGCGAAACTTGTGCAGCCTTGACGGGAAGTAACGTGCTGCTCTTATTATAAAAGACGTGATAACATTTTTTTATTCGGTTTCGAATAATCGTTACGTTGCGTTGCGTTGCGTCTCTTACCTTCTTCAGAACCTGCGTATCCATGACAGTGTTGCCTACGCTTTTAAGCTTTCTACCCATAATTGCATAGGATATATGCAAAAAAAGTACACTTACACTATGCGTTTGACCATTATTAAGCGCTTAATGGAATACCATGTTCATTACGTATCAATTGTCAATTATATTTTTATTACTAAAAGTTAAAAAAAAAAAAATGCCAGCGAAATTTAGACGCATCTGTGGAACGATTCATGGGTACCTGGAAAACAAAACACGGAAGGTTCTTCTTCTTCTTCTCCTAATAGTTCCTATCCGTTTCGGATGTTGGATATCATTCAGACTATTTTAACTCTCTGTACTGGTGCACGGAATAAGTCAGTTGTATTGACGCCAAACCAGGTCCTTAATTTCTCAGCCATGATATTCTCGATCGCCCAACTGCTCTCTTTCCAAGTACTTTTCGATGTAGTATAGACTGCAATAAGTAAAATCTCTGTTCATTTCTCATGAGATGTCCCAGATAGTGAAGCTTTCTTATCCTCACTGTGTTAATAACTTCCCTTTATTTCTTCATATTTCTAAGAACTTCAACATTAGTTATATGTGCTGTCCACGAAATGCTCAGTATTCTACGGTAAAGCCAGATTTCGAAACATTTCAATTTTTTAGTTGTGGCTTCAGTCAAAGTCCAAGATTCTACGCCGTAGACGAGGACCGAGAATACGTAACAGCGTAAAAGAAAGGATACCCGAATGACATTTTACAAAACTGTGGCTGTCCGCACATTTCTGTATGCCAGTTAGACACGGACTCTTGGTAAAAGGGACGTACAGAGGATTCAGTCAGTTGAAATGAAATTTCTTAGAGGGGCGCAAAGTTGTTATCTCCTGGATAGGAAAAGGAACGTGGGTATTAGACGCGAATTAAACAATGTATCGTTGCACCAGAAGATTGAAGACCACAGAAGTAGAACGAGGTGTGAACACTGGAACCGCATGCCTGATATCCGTCTACCCATGGATAGGGCTACCACTCTGCTGGGAAGGGAGATGCCGGTAGACCGAGGAGGAGATGGGTTCCGGAACAGGTCTAGGGCCTAATCCTTGGATTGGTGATGATGATGATAACAAATTAACAATAAAGCAATTTTGACACTGTTTTTGTTTTGCTTACATTGGTGCTGAACTGCGCTTTGTGTTTTTTTGAGTCAGTTGTGTACATAGACCTACATTTTTGTATAAGTGGCGAATATTGTCCGTCGAGGGTGTGACTGATTTCATGGCCGTCCTTTCGTGTATAACGCATATGCGACGGAATTCAAACGAACTTGTATACCCCAATACAGCCCGGAATAGACGTGTGCTAAACTAGTATTTGAAAATAATAGGTACGAACGAAACCGTTCCAAATGTAACACGTACAAATACCTGTTATTATATACGTTATTATACATATACCTATATTATATATTTTGTTATAAGAAATAAGTTGAAACTAAAAGTATTAACAGTGTTACTTTACACTGTCACTTTATTAAGCTGTTAGGTTAGGTTAGGTTAAGTGGCTAAACCAAGGTCGGTGGAAGCATCTCTGGATTGCAGAACATTGAAAATGATCCTTGCCAAGACGTTATGTGCTTCTTGTTTCCTATTGCACTGGAAAAGTCGTTAGCAGATCACGAAGCAAATACGGCACAATATTCTATACATTAACACTGCTATTTGATATTATATTCATGATTCAGACATTACTGGAAGGAGCAGAAGGCTATGGAGGAATCATTCCTGGCAATAGATGAAACCTCTACGAGAATGGGGCGTCGCATAAACCAGTCTAAAACCAAGTAAATGAAAGCAGAAAAAATTCGCAGTCCAAATACACAGTCTGTTATCAACAACAGCAATTACTGCTTTAGCAGAGTAAAAAGTTTACATGTTTGGGATCCTTATCAACCTGATATGTTTCGGAAGTGATCAGAGCAAGACTCATAGCAACAAACTGAGGTTATTGTTTTTTTTTTTTAGTTAGTAAGTTACTAATAGGTTAGTTAAAGTTTTTTAAATAACTTTAAAAGTGAAGTGTTTATTAGAAATGCAAAAATAGTTAGCAACAAAACCTTGGTAATATCCATATTAAATTATAGCTGTGAGAATTAGGCAATGTAAAGATAGGGTGAGAACCAATTAAACATATTTAAAAGCAAGGATCCTGAGGAGGGTTTTGGTGATGGTGGAGAATCTCGAGAACGGCCGGTTGTGGAGGAAGTTATGAAATGTGTACACTATGATGTGTGTGTGTGTGTGTGTGTGTGTGTGTGTGTGTGTGTGTGTGTGTGTGTGAAACAATGCACCATATGAAATGTACACGGAGTCCCCAGCAGCCCTTTGAGACTTAAGTGGGCCGGACATATTGCCTGCACGCGAGGAAATGAAACAGATATGGCGAATCGTGACGAAATAGCCAAGGGGAGGGCGAAGAAAAAATGCAGATCGAAACTAAAGTGGAAGAACATCTGAGGAAAATAGGCATCGAAAATTGGTCGATGATGATGATGATAAGAACGGTGACTAATGGCGACGTATTGTGGCAGAGGCCAAGACTCACATATGGCTGTACCGCCAGGAGAGAGAGTGAGAGAGAGTGTGCGAGGGGGAGAGATTTGAGTCACTGTTTATAAATAGTTTTAGTAATATCCGTTCACAACATTTTCGCGCATGTTGTCGTTACGGGACATAGCCTACACAAGTCAATATTCTCATAGATTTTGTAATTATACACGTTCCTCGTTATTTATAATTACACACGTCCTGATTTAACTTACTGTATCAGTTAATTGATTATTGTTTTGTTAATAATTGGTTAATAATTATTTCATTATTACTTGATTTTATTTTCAACAGATTTTTAAATGCAAGTATTGTTCATCAGATTTGCAAGCGATACAATACGAAAATCTCCACCATAAAAAACAAAGGTAATGGTATTTCGAGACGAGCAACCAATAAGAACAAAAATAATGTTTAATGGTCGAATTTTAGAACAGGTGAATCATTTGAATTATTTGGAAAATTATATTGGCTATGATAGGAATGTTATTTTGATTTGGTGTTAAGTTAGGTAAGTTCCAAACGATCTGTCGTACAAACTACCTGTATTTTTGGAGACAAGGTACGTCGAGATACACAATTAAAGTTCTAGAAAGTTATGGCAAAGTTACACCAGTACTGTTCTATGGGTGTGAATTAAGGACAACAACCAAAAAGCAAGACAGTAAATTACAGGCCTCGGAAATGGCGTTCTTAAGAGGAGTTAAAAGGTGTTCTAAACTTGAACGTATAAAGAATGAGGCCATAAGAGAGGAGTTTCAAGTTTTTAACCTGAATTAAAAATTAAACGATTACAAACGACGGTGGAAAGAACGCTTAGAAAGAATGTCAGATTCGAGACTGTCCAAACAAGTCTGGAGATACGAACCTGTAGGAGACGGTGTGTGGGTAGACTCAGGAAGAGATTTCTGGAGGATCTTTGAAGGGAGAACAGGCAGCACCTTCCTATGCCTATCTATGATGATGATGATGATGAAGAAGTATTATTTCCTCTTATCTGTCTTTTTTCTTTCCGTCTTATGTAAACGGAAAGATTTTGTGGCTGGCTATACATATACGACAGAAAAAGTCTTACACTTTTTAATCTCTGGTAAATTAAGTCAGATGACCTCACGCACCGCAAATCTAAAGCAGCTGGCTATACCGAGGTGTTGTAGGCCTGTACTAGAAAACCCCAACCCACATTCACAGTGATATTTTGAATTATATTATTAAAACTACGTAAGTTCAACCTTATTGCAGGACCATTAGGCGAACCCTTAAGTCAGCAAGTAAAGGAACACACCTTAAATTCTACAAGGTGATGGCTTTTCCCACATTTCTTTATGGGTCTGACAATTGGACTTTAACGAAAGGCCAGACCAGTCGCATCCAGGCGGCTGAAATGAGATTTCTCAAGCACGTGGCAGGGTATACTCTCCATGATCATAGAAGAAACACAGATATACGGCAAGAACTGAATATTCTGAGTATACTCGACAGGATCACCAAGTATCGGCTGAATTGGTGGGAACATCTTTGCCGAATGGATGACTGCCGCATTCCTAAACAACTTTAGAACTTATGAACTGAGGGGACGGAGAGGTGTGGGACGTCCGAAGAAGCGCTGGCGTGACCAGCTCTAATGTTTGCCTATTTGAGACCTGAACAAACCATCCTTGCAGAATATGTAACTGTACCGACGGGGGTGACAGGGCTCGGAGGTTGGGAAGGGACATTTGTCTTATAGCTTGTTTGCGCGTGTGTGTGTGTGTGGACAGTGAGGCGGGTGGGGGTGTGAAGAGTTTATTTTATTTCTGTTGTTAATTCCGATCTGACGATGAGCTGAGAAGCTTGAAAGCGCTAATCGGAATAATTTTTCTATAGTGGTGTGCAACAGTGATAATTCTGTTTGTGATTATAAATACTAACACAACTTTCTTAATTAAACCATCCTTGGTTTAATCCGTGAAGATGATGATGATGATGATGTATACCAAACGTTCTGACCATTCTATCATGTGGCAGTCTCAGTGGTAAATATTCAGGCTCAGCTAAGGAGGTTACACGTAACAGAGCAGGCGAGACGTTAGGGCTGATAATAATATCAAAAAGTGATTTTCAACACAAAAATTTGTTGTTCGTGTAAATTCCGACCACACATGTCTACGAGCGCAAACCGGAAGGCACTGTTTCACCTGACACCTGTTGTTAGTCACAGTTACATTTGAAGACTATGATGATATGGTGTTCACACATAGTACTGTATATATCGATCGTAATTAAGATCCACCTTTGTAAAATTCTAGTAGAATTTAGAATCTGTCGCTCAGGTCCGAGGAAGTGAGTTCTCTTAGGTTGAATCGTAGGCGGTGTTATTACCTTGGCGCCGTAATCAGGTGACGTAACCGGGCGGAGTGAAAGGCCAGTAAACGGTCCGGAGCACTACAATTAAACCGGCACAAACAATGTCGGTAATTGCGTACCGGTCGCATTAAACACCGGTCACAGATTATCGCTCGCAGAGTTTACTGCGAACGGTCTTGCGCAATCGGTATTCTAATAGTACTTTTTCAGAGGCTTAGCGGATCCGTACCGCGCCCTGCCGGTAATCTAGAGGCACAGGCTTCGATTCATGACAGCGTCGACTGTCACTTACGAGAAGATGTGTCCAGCTGATACGGAGGAATCGTTTACGAAACGAAAATATATGGAGGCAAATTGGGAATAACTAGCCCCATTGTAGAGATGCTGGACACCAGATCACTGCTGTGGTATGGTCACACTCAACGGATGCCGGACATAGGTGGCCGGAGAGAGTAATACAACGCCAGTCACCCGCACAAACAGGGGAAGAAGTAGTTCGATACTGGATAGGAGAGGATAAATAGTTTTAAGCTGTCGACTGAAAATATCGTGGGGACTCGACGACGTCTAACTCCTGGGGGGGGATGCCGAAAAATAAAATAAGAAAAAAATAAGTACAAGGAGGAGGAGGAGGAGGAGGGGAAAAATAAGAAGAAGAAGAAGAAGAAGAAGAAGAAGAAGAAGAAGAAGAAGAAGAAGAAGAAGAAGAAGAAGAAGAAGAAGAAGAAGAAAAGAAGCGAAAATGGATACTGTTAACAGCTATACCTTATTACTGTTAGCTTGCAAGAGCGTAATATTTAGATTTAGTTCCTCACATTTATTAGCGATTTTCCCAGTAATATACTTAGTTAATACTTATTTAATCAGTAGTCTAATATTTAGCTAATACGTGAAGTTAGTTTTTCAATTTAAAAAACAATTCTTTTGGTTGAGATTTATCGCAATCTGTTAGTGAAAATGTAGTTCACTTAGTGTGTGAATTAAAACATTTTTAAAAAATTTTGCGGGCCCACCCGCAAAAGGTGCGTTTTTCAGGTTCAGATTGACTCAGACTGTGGAAATGGCGAAGTCGTAATGCTGGCTACACTACTTTCTTCGTATGCCCAACGGCTCAAATAAGGAAGCATAATCCTGGTCAACTCCTAAACTATTTTGGCTGTAGGGAAACGAGCCATTATTGCAAAAAAATTGTGTTTAATATTGGCTACGCTCTTAAGCCGAATGACAGGCAAGGCGGTAAAGAACTTAAAAACAAGTAGTTTACGACTTAAGTAATTAAAAAATAATACTAGCACCTAATGTATGAGTTTGAAAAATACGTGTGAATGTATTTCTGAGTGTCTGTTCAAAAGTAAACAGAATGAGAGTCAAAATGAGTAATTAGAGTGATACGTTCTTGTTATAACTAACATCTTTTGTTATTTTTTTATTGTTTCAGGTAAGTGCGTCTGCTAATGTGAAACACCGTCTACTATGGTGGGGATTGGTTCTAGCACGTAAGTTTCTTTTAAAATTATACTGGCCAACTGTTGCGTTGTTTTCTAGATTTAATTACAGTAGAGTCTCGGTAGTTCGAGGTAATTGTGACCAAACCAACCTCGAACTACCGAAAACTCGAACCACGCAAAATGCCGGTATTATCTGCCGTTAGCGGACCTGCCGCGCTCTGCCGGTGCGCTGAGCACCCCGCTCTGTCGCCCTAAGCCGTAACTGAGTTAGCCCTAATGTACTTTGCTTTCTACTGTGGAGCGTCTCTGGGTGATAATGTATAGTGTATACTGGAAATGGAAATTTATCTGAAAGAAATATTATACAAAATCTGTAAGCTGGTGTGCTGTGTATGTCGGTTTTGTTTACTAATTTGAAAACATTAGTAACATGTGGCTTTCGAGAACATTCACGAGCGAAAGGAAAATGAAAAGTCGACGACGAATCGTCATTCGTTTAATTAGGTTATATTCATGAGGACTGAATAAACATTCGAAATTTTTTTTCGTAAAGACTCAAAAATTTATTTATTAAGTGCACACACTAAAATTTAAATTACGTACATTAATATTAAAAATTGAACTGTATGTATATTTGAAAACAAAATACTTTGCATGAAACTTAGATTTTAAAAATTAATCAAGAGTTTTTTTTTTGTTTTTAAGTTGACGATTTTTTTCTGGTACTAATATCCCGCCATTTTCGGAGTACATATTATTTTTCTAGCAGGGTACCTCGAACTATACGGAATCTCGAACTATCGAGACTCTACTCTATTTGTCTCTTCATGATCATGACACACGTATATCCTACCTTAGTCTTGTGCACTGCTGCCGACCATGGTCCTGTGGTACTTGTACCAACCTTTACCTTCTTTAAATAACCCAGAAGGTATCTCTCCTACACCTCCCTCTAGGCCTCACGTCTCCAGGCGTGTCCCTTTTATCGCACCTTCTAGTTTCTGTTCTCTCCCAAACTCTATCTTCCGTTCCAACTGTTGGCCCACAACATTTTCTATTTCCCCCAACAGAACCATTTTCGCGATTCTATCTGGTACGGGGTCTACGCGGTATGAGTGTCTACGGGATTATTGTTTTTCCTACCTACCTTTCTTGAAGCGGAACTCCGAAAAAAGTTAAGTTTTGTACTGCTTTCATGGCCACAGAATAATTGGGGCCTGCTTTCAAATCAAGAAGCTGTAATTTTCAGTGTTTTGTTGACATAACCCAGACCAACATTGCGATTCTGAAAAAAAAGAACCATAGTCGTTAAGATAAAGATTAGTGCTGGTGTTTGATTTTGACAAATGTTTAGTTTTGTAGTAGGGCTGATGAGGGACACAATTTAAAAATTAGTAGTACATTTTTGTAATAACTAGGTTTTTGTTTTCATACAGTTTTTTTTTCGGTAATTTATTTTTTGATCCAAGAAGTACCGGAACGCCGTTTCGGCGCGTTCCTCCTGAAATCAACCCCTGATTATTAGTATTGTGAACAGTAGCATGGCGTCTATGTAACCGCTGTTTCCGGCGGCAACAGTACTGGAAATAAGAGAAAATAATATTAGTTATATCACAGAATAAATACTTTAGTTATTGAATAATTTGAAATCTGAACAATATTACTAAGGAGACTTAAAGAAAGCGTAGCATTGCTTTCGAACTGCTGGGCACTTGCACCGTCTTGTGTTGCCGGCTCAGACATCGGCAATGTTTTATTGCGTACGGCCATTGACCCCTCGTAGTAGCTGGCATTGTACAAACTGTGGAGGAGGGGACACATTCGTCCACTCAATGTGTTGCCGCTGTATAAACCGGCAAAGCGCTCAGTAGCAGCTACGTGCGTTTTCGGAACTGACGTGCAGCAAATACTACGTACCTATTTGTGTTTTTTTTTTAGTCATGTGTTAATCTGTTTGTCTTTATTATTTTTAATTCGATTATTTGTGTTTTGATTTATTCTATGTAAGTATAATGAGAGTCAGATCCCGTTGAACCGGGACCCTCTTCTTCTCCCAACGAATGATAGAAAATGCTCTAAAAAGAACACTTGGTACAAGAAAAAATTCGAATTAATTTTTAGGTTTCATTATATACAGTCGCCAGATCGCATTAAGATTTAATTTAAATTTATAATATACCTTTATTGTAATCCGTCTTGCGATCTTGTAGTATTTTGTACACTACATGTTTCGGGAATAAATTCCCATCTTCAGGTGAACAATTTTTTTAACCTCCTATTATATAGGAATCATCGACGAAAATATTACACACGCACACAAATAAACACAACCACACCTATTACAAATAACATAATTAAAACGGTTATAACAACACAAGTATCGAAAACAGTGCGCACTGCTCGACTGTCAAATTTCAACTCCTCAACAGATCGCAAGACGGATTACAATAACGGTATATTATAAATTTAAATTAATTGTTAGGTTAAGTTTTAGGCTTGTCACAACCGGCAACAGGTGTTAGGTACGCACGCACGCCACGCCACTGATCGTGAATGTGTATAGGCTGTAACTACACAAGTAAATAATAATTTCGTTTTATGCCAATAAAATAAAACCTTTCTCGTAAGACACTGACTAAAACTAAATTTACATTGAACGTAACAGGCACGAGCCAATTCCATCACTGTCATCGTCCTCACTGCACTGATCAGGCCAGAATCGCTGTTCCCACCTTACAAAGTATTTACAATCATTCTCTTTGGGCGAGCAATATTTCCTTTTCGTTCGGGTCGATGGTAGAGGGCTTTTGTAGAAATTCTGTCCTTCCCATTCGACGCACTCGTTGTCACCGCCGGTCTTGTCAGTTATGCGCACTCGGACTTCTTCACTGCTGTCAAACGAGTTCGTGTACAAGACTTTTGTTTTGTATCGGCCATCTAAGCACCACATGCCAATTTCAGTTCTTTATTCTTTGTTCTTTTCTTTTTCTTCAATATTCTTTCATTTTTTCACTGTATCTCCTCTTTCTGTCATCAGTCCACTTTTAACCTGCATTTTTCTCTCTCCAACCCTGGACTCCTTCAATTTTTAACACTTTTTCCCGAAAAACTTCTCTTTAATTGCTTCTTCTGCGTTTATATTATTTTCTATAAATTATTTGGACTTCTTTAATCCAACTTGACGTTGACTTCTTCTTCCTCAGACATTTGGAGATCTGCTTTCTAACCTATTGTCGTCCACTAAATAATAGTCTTCTTTTTATCGTTGTTTCTGTTATATTTTCTATACTCTGATATATTTCATCATTACGTTTTAATTTCCAACCTTCTGAAGTTTTTCGTGGGTCTAATATTTTCCTAATAATTCCTCTTTCCAATATTTCTAGTTTGTCTAAATTATAATTCAATGCTAGACATTCACTTGCATATAGGCATTCTGGCTCCACTGCTGTACTGTAATGCCTTATTTTCGCATTTTTAGATATGCACTTTTTATTGTAAATATCTTTAGTTGTACCATATGCTCTTTCCATTTTATGAATCCTTTCCTCTGTAGCAGATTTTTCTAAACCATTCTCATGAATTATTTTTTCCTAGACACTTAAATTTTCTAACCCTCTCTATTCGACAGCATCTGTTAGCAAGAATTTGGCGTATTTTTAATGTTGGTGAGAAAATTGTTTTTTTCTGCAGAAATTCTTACAGGACTTTACTCTTTTGGAAATGTCATTCCTACTGCCCATATTTTATTGTCTTCCTTTATGGTGTTTATCTAACTTTCACAACATCCACACGTTCTAATATAGCCATGATTTTGTAAAACTGATGCTTAGGAATGGGAATAGAAATCGATTGCCTCTATATGATCCTTTTTCAGATGATCAGGTTGTCATTGCTAATCATAAATGTGATGCCTCATTTTTTAGTAAAAAAGCTAACGGATAATATACAAATTGCGGTCTTCAAATTAACTTACAGAAAACAGAATGTTTACGTGTAAAGGGTAAAGTAAATGTCTGTGAGACTATAAGTTTCTGCCATGAATATAAACGCCTGGGGAGCATAATTAGTCAGGATGGAACTTGCAATGAAGATGTTAACTACGGAATAACTCAAGGACAAATGGCTATCTATAAGTTAAATTCTGTGTTCTGGCCATAAAGAATTGGAATTAATGTTACAATTAATTTACATAGGACAATTGTGCAGCCAATTACAACATATGCACCAGAGTGTTGGCAGATGACAAAAACAAATAAACGAAAGTTGGCATCGGTTGAAATGGCTTGTTTGAGAAGATATTGTCGGATATCCCGGCTGCACCACGGAAGGAATTAAGTAATAAGGGAACAAGTAAAATTATTAATGGGGGAGTTGAAGAACGTAGGTAATAGGTAAGTATGGTATGGACACGCACAGAGAATGAACAACAAGATATGGACTACAAGGATACTAGAATATCATCCGCTCAGTGGCAGGAAATGAGGTAGCCGTCGAAGAACTTAGAGACAGGATGTGAAGGAGAATATGAGGAGCAGGAATTTATAGGAGACTGTCTGGGAAAACATCCATGGAAAGGTTTGGAATTCCACAGACGATTGTACGACTTGTACAGGCAATGTATGATGATGGATATACTTGTCAAGTAGAGCACAGGGGGAAATTGTCCCAACCTGTTGCTGTTAACTCGGGAGTAACACAGGGATGTCTTCTGTCCCCTATCTTGTTTATCATACCGCTGGACAGCATGTTGCGTGAGGCAACAAATAGAAAACGGGTGATTCAGTGGGGCTGAAATAGCCGTTTGAAGGAACTGGATTATGCGGATGACAGTCTTGCAGAAAGCCTACGAGATATGGAAATTAAATGGAACGATCTGAAAATAGAAGCCAAACAAGTAGGCTTAGAGATAAATAACAAAAATACCAAGGAAATGCGTATTAACCATAGAAATAATTCTGATTTGATACTAGACGGATAGAAAGGGTTGAGGAATTTTGCTATCTGGGTAGCATGGTTAGTCAGGTTCGAGGTGCTCTTAGGGATGTGATAAGTCAATAAATAAAGCAAAAGGAGCATTTGCACAGTTAAGACCAGTATGGAGATCACCCCATATACGCAGGAAGACAAAACTCAGAATATTTCACTCAAATGTCAAATCGGTGTTGCTGTATGGATGTGAGACCTGAAAAGTGACAAAGGACATTACCACAAGGTTACAGACATTCATAAACCGTGCCTGAGGTACATAATGAGAATTTGGTGGCTCAAGATCATCTCGAACAGAGATCTGTGGGAGGCCACAAGTCAGAGTCCCATCCAACTACAGAGAAGAAAGAGAAGAAAATGGAGATGGATCAGTTACACCCTGAGAAGACCACCAGAAAATTTCGCTAGACAGGCATTGAATTGGAATCCGCAAGGTAGCCGCAGACGTGGAAGACCGAGGAACACCTGAAAGAGGACTATGGAAAGAGAGCTGGCTGGTGTCAACAAGACATGGAGGGAGGTGAAGGCCCTGGCTATGGACAGAACACGCAGGAGAAATTTCGTCGAGGCCCTATGTTCCATCTAGGAATTTAAGGACTTATGTAAGTCAAGTCACTGGGAAAACATAGATCACTGTGGGGCTGAGACGAGGGGTGGACGAGTGGCGTAGGTTCCTCGCATTATACTCGTATACATGCTCGTGCCAAGGTTTTCGCGGTTAATATCTATTGTAGCTGGTTTTTGGGTACATCTGTGTACGAAATTTTCATAGTGTCGAGGTTTCGTTCCTTAATCCCTTGAAAATGTTCTGGGAGTACGGAACGAAACGTCTGCTCTATGAACATTTCATACACGGATAATCCCCAGAACTTGCTACAACATATAAACATATGTGTTTAAACACTTTTTGCTACAGTCTGCTTCTTGACGCATAACCCATACAACAAAGATAATACAACAACCAATGATATATACAAAATTGAATGCCAAGATTGCAATAAATGTTACATAGGACAAAAAAACAACAACTGAAAAAACGTTATTTTGAACATCTAAACGCATACAAACAAACAGAAATATATAAATCTAATTTGGCCACACATGCAATAAACCATGGACATTAATTCCCAGACATAACCAACATGACACTAATAAAACACATACCACACAAAGGCACCGTAATAAACATTTGAGAAAATTTACAAATACTCAAACACAAAACACAAAACAAACTAATATCTGAACGAATACAAATCAATACAAAACATGACACAATTTTCAAAGCACTCAACATCGAAAATACACAAAATACTTATATATACACCACAATCACACACAATAATACCAATTTAAAATACCAGAATCCAACAGGAAACCATAACAACAACCAACCAACACACAAATATTCCACAAGATTCTAAATCAAGAAGGCTGAGGATGGGAACAATAAGTGCCCCGAAACATGTTCCAAATAAGGGAAAACATCTTGAGGTAAAGTTAATATAAATATTAAATAAACATGTATGCGTATATAATTTTTCTGTCCTTTGTGAACCTTTTCATATTTTTATTCTTCAATTAACCATTCGGAAAATTCTCAGAAGTTTGGGCCTCACGTAAACCGGAAAAACATCCAATATGTTCGTTCAAATTAATATGTAAAATAGTGTGTAGTGATTGAATTTTAAAATAATAACCCAATGTGAGGAAAGTCAATCTATAATACTATATCATATAAAGTTCAACGCATTAAGATATAAGACAACATAATACTTATATCTTAAGGTGAGGCCTATATTTTCGAGAAGAAAGCAATGCATGTTTTTAGATAGTATAATGTTTTTAGCAAGGAAAGATTCGTAATTATTGTTTAAATACAAAATACTGCATTTAAACTGTATTTATTCTACAGTACTATACCGTAGTAACATACTATAGTATATTTATACTGTACTTATACTGGATTTATTATACTTACCGTAATTCTCTTGTCTGTGCAGATACGTAAATATTGTATGCACAAAATATATCTTATAGGAGTACGAACACACACACACACACACACACACACACACACACACACACACACACACACACACACACACACACACACACACACACACACACACACACACACACACACACACACACACACACACACACACACACACACACACACACACACACACACACACATCCTGTTTTTTCCTGCCCATTTCTCTCTCTCTCTCTCTCTCTCTCTCTCTCTCTCTCTCTCTCTCTCTCTCTCTCTCTCTCTCTCTCTCTCTCCTATTTTTCCTCACTGACTCACTTTACACCCACATGAGATGTGTTGCTATCTGATTATAGAAAATCATTAACAAAATTCGGTAACAATTTATTGAGTCACACAAATGAAATAAAAATACAATTTTATGCGATGTGGTGGCCAGCGTGGGAGTAGAGGTTGTTATCCTAAATATTACGGTACGGTGCCCGCGCGCGCGCGTGCGCCTGTGTTGGCCATATCACCTTAAACCGTGAAATCTCACACTGTCGTTCCTTCGTCCGCCACTTTATGGCTTCAATAATTTAAAAAGTCGTGAGCCGTAACAGGCGTGCAGAATTTTACGCCCGGACCGCAATCTTGATGCTCCTTATTTAACTGCCGTGTCCTACCTTCATATTTTACAACTTATAATCCGTTGAGTCGTTCGCCATTTTTAAACTCGATTCACTTCAGATAAGGCCCTTAGCGGGACAGCTGTTCTTCTGGCCTTTGAAAATTAATTTTGTTACACGGAAAACGATTATAATTGGCCTTGACTGTGATTTAATAATGTCTTATTATAAGGCAAATTGTAGATCTAATAACTGGTTTATAAATACACACACACACAATATTCCTTCCTTCTTTAGTTAGCAATTCGCAGATTGGTTTGTAGCAGTTCTCCACACCATTCTTCTCTGTGCTTTCCGTTTCATCTCCTCATAGAAATTACAACTTACATCACCAATAATCTGTTTCATATATTGGAGTTTCGGTCTTCCTCTTTCTCTTTTCCCTTCAATGTAAGCTTCAGTTATTGTTTTTATCAAATTTTCTAGTGACGCATAAGATGGCCAACAAGTTCAGCCCTTCGGTTCACAATATATTGTCAAAAACTTCTTGTTTTCCAACTCTCGTCAGAACATCATCATTACTAACCCTGTCGACTCATCGTACTTTCAGTAGTTACTTAACTGTGGTGTTATAGTTCCTGTGGTGTTATAGTTCCTGTGGTGTTATAGGAAGTTTCCTATAACACCACATTTCCAGTGCTTCAAGTCTTCTCTTTTCTTCTGTTTCAATTGTGCATGTCTCACATTCATATAGAACTATGCTCTATATGTAACTCTTCACGAACCTCTTCCTTGTTTCCACGGCTATTTCTTTAGAAGTCAATAATTTCCATTTACTGTTAAATACAACTTTAGCCTGTCCGATCCTACTCAAGATTTCTCTTTTACCTCTTCCATCTCATGTGAATTTACTCCATAAGTAGGCAGACACTCTCAACACTAAAAGTTATACATTAACTTCCTCTGTATTTATCCCATTCATCAATATGTTCATATAATATAATTACTATATATATTTTCATTATTCTCAGTAAAGCTTTTATAAGTTATAAACGCAAAACATCTTTTCCTGATACGGAAGACATTAAACTGATAAAATACCAAAAGCCAAAAAGATGGGCCGTTTTATAACATCTTTACATTTATAAAAAAAATAGACTATTTCCCGAGAAAATGACTTACAAATAAACACTAACATGATACTGTTTTTGAATTAATAATACACTAAGAACTTAACAGTGATATCAAACATATACACAAAATTTCACCTACATAAAAAAAATAAATCTGGAAAAAACAGACAGAATAATAACAGGTTAAACATCAATTTTGTTATTATCAAAGAAATGCAAGAATACGAAATAATTTCTTAAAAATTAGATTATTAAAGTAACATAATAGATGTAAATAATAATAACAATAATAATAATAATAATAATTGAAATAATAATAATAATAATAATTATTATTATAAACGCCGTTAAATGCCTTACTACGTTGTCCTATAGTCAAAGGCCATCCTTTCTTGTTGCAAACGTCGTTCTCAACTTAAGTGTCTGTTGGTGGTTGTTTTCCTTATCCCACTCTGTCCCAGACTCTGTACTATCCTTTTCCTTGATGTTTCCAATAACAATAATCGTTTAGGAAGCTTCACTCCTTCCATAACGCTAAAGTGGCCAAAGCAGATCAGTTGTTTCTTGTCAAAACCTGCTGATATTATTACTTCTATCTTCATTTGTAATTCTAATTTCCATTCATATTCCCATTCACATCCCTTATTAACTTCTATACTCATTTACAATCTGATTTCTATTTTTATCCTTCTTAAACATTTTTAGTGGTCGTTTAATTGCGTCATCTCCAATTATTTAAAGTTTTTGAATATTTTAAATTTATCCTTCGTGTTTCTGCACCATAAAGGAGGTTATGTTCAATAATCGTTTCGTATATGAGAGTATGCTATAATGTTTTTGCTGCACAGAATTGCATTCAAACGAGTTAAGACATTTTTTCCTGTGCAGGCTAAGACCTTTTTCCCTAAAGGGACTTTCTCGTTTGTCGGTCACGATTGTTCAAATGAAACTCCAAAATACATTTATTGCATGCAGGAATAGTTGTCATGAATTCCCAGACATAACCAATATGACACTAATAAAACATATACCACACAAAGGGACCATAATGAACATTTGGGAAAATTTACAAATATACAAACATAAAACACAAAACAAACTAATACCTGAACAAATACAAAACATGACACAATTTTCAAAGCACTCAACATAGAAAATACACAAAATACTAATAGGCCTATATACACCACAATCACACACAATAATACCAATTTAAAGCACCAGTGACAAGCAGGAAACCAAAGCAACAACCAGCCAACACACAGATACCTCACAAGGCTCAAAATTAGGAAGGCTGAAGATGGGAACGCAAGGCTTCCCGAAACATGTTCCAAATAGGGAGAAAACATCTTGAGGTAAAGTCGTTATATATATATATATTTGTTTTTGAGTGTTTCCAATGTTAAGTATTTTGAAATAATACCAGTGTAATGTATACATGTATATATCATGTCAAGGATCATGGTAGTAATAAGAAATGGGACTGAAACACAACACAGTCGATAGGCGATAAAACCAGAGGCGCGCCAGTAGTGTCCGGCGCCTGCGTGCAGAACTCTAGTTAACGCCCCTACACCCCCTCCCAGCAATAAATAATCACTTCATGAAAACGTATCAGTGAGTACAAATGAAATACGAAATGTATTAATCACAAATTTATTGAACAAAAACCAGGAATTACAAGAACTGTATTAAAAAACAATAAATATACAAGAATGTTACAAAAACAAAACCATCAAAAATAATTTGGAAGAAATTAAAGTAATTTATGTTATTTGTCAAGAAAATCATTTGTCAATCGCACCATATATAGATTTTCGTAAACTAACAGCAAAATGTACAGTTTTATAAACATAAAAATATTAAATATTTTTTGGTACATAATTAAACTTAACATATGTTATTTACCAAGAAAATCACTTTGACATTTGTACTTTCAATAGATATCATATAAATAAGAAACAGACAAACTTAGAAGTATATAAAACAGAAACATATTACAAATATTATTTGGTAAAGAAATAGGTAAGTAAATATTTAAACAGAAAGAAAAATTATTTAGTGAATTGAACTTATCTACCTTTCATTGCTGAAAATTCTCAAATAATATTTTGTACACCAAGTCGATCCAAAATATCTGATTCTATTGATAAAATGGCAAGATTTGAAAGTCTGTCTTATACCATTGTAGAGGGCAAGTAGTTTTTAATCATTTTAAGTTTAGAAAAGGATCGTTAACTTAATGAATAATATTTTTTTGTTCAAATGTTTCCTCCTAGCTTGAAATTTTTGCGCCTTCAGTATCCTGGCGCCTGTGTGCACCGCACAATTTGCACATCGTGTCGGTGCGCCACTGGATAAAACTAGAACAGATGTCGTTTACACAATTAAAAAAATGAGACTGTAGTTAGCGTAAGGTCTGGTTAGACGAGATTACGCCATACGTCACGAAGGATAATTGGTTGGAGATCACGAGTTTCCACGTCACTATGGCGAGGCCCTTCGCCAGATGAATGTATAATCTGGTTAAACGCTATAGTATAAAGGAACTGAGATTGGCAACGTGAATCAAAAGACGTGAGAATATGGAAGAGTAGGCCATAACGGGTCGAGTAGGAGTAGAGTAGGCCATAACGGGTCGAGTAGGAGTAGAGTAGGCCATAACGGGTCGAGTAGGAGTAGAGTAGGCCATAATGGGTCGAATAGGAGTAGAGTAGGCCATAACGGGTCGAATAGGAGTAGAGTAGGCTATAACGGTCGAGTAGGAGTAGAGTAGGTCATAACATAATGACACAACGGGTCGAGTAGCTTAAGTGAATTATTTCTTAGGCGACGATTATCACGACTTAACATAAAAAAGTTTAACAAAGGAAACAGGAAGCACTAACGGTAAATATGAATAAAACAAAATACATGGCAATAGGTGACCTTCAGCAAGACTTGACATTGGAGGAAGACATGGGGAAGATTTCATATACAGAGGAATACAAGTATTTAGGGGTGAAAATTACGGCCAGTGGGAAGCAACACAAAGAAATACAATCCAGAATTAATTTGGGAAAGATGGCTATTTCTGTATTAACTGGAATCCTGTGAGATACGCAGATTACAGCAGAAACTAAAACAAAAATATTTAAAACCATTGTTTAGAAGTGTCATGACTTATGGCTCAGAAGTTTGGACTACTAATAAACACACAAGAACAAAATTAATGACAGCAGAGATGGACTTTTTGAGACGTTTGGCAAGAGTATCCAGACTTCAGAAAATTAGAAGTGAAGTTATTAAGGACAGAATGAATGTGAAAAATTCAATTGTTGAATTTATCCTTATGTGTGGGACCATTAGGCGAACCCTTAAGCCAACAGGTAAAGGAACACGCCTAAAATTCTACAAGGTGATGGCTCTTCCCACACTTTTTTATGGGTCTGAGAATTGGACTTTAACAAAAGGCCAGACCAGTCGCACCCAAGCGTCTGAAATGAGATTTCTCAGGCACGTGGCAGGGTATACTCTCCATGTTCATAGAAGAAACACTGATATACGGCAGGAATTGAATATTATGAGTATACTCGACAGGATCGCCCAGTATCGGCTAAATTGGTAGGAAAATCTTTGCCGAATGGTTCCTCGGACGTCCGAGGAAGCGCTGGAGTGACCAGCTCTATTATTTTCCTATTTGAGACCGGAACAAACCATTTTTGGTTTAATCCGTGAAGATGATGACGATGATGATTTTATCCAAACAAAAAATTACAATGGTATGGACACACGAAAAGAATGGCACAGCAAAGATTATGGAAGTTATGGAATGGACTCTACCAGGAAGAAGAAAAAGAGGAAGATCACCTACCACCTTGATAGAAGAAATTCAGACTATATTGAGGAAACGAGAACTTGAAGATAAGCAGCAATTTAGACGGACAAGCAGCAGTGGAAATTCAGTCAGTTCTGTAATCTTTGGTTCCTGAAAATGTGTAAACATTGTACAGCCGGAATAATAATAATAAACAGAAAGGACCGTATCGCTGTGACAATCGGCGAGACGGACAGAGGAGTCAATGCAAAACAATGAAATAAGAAAAACAGCTAAATAAATTAATATAAGCTTGCAGCAGAGAAGAAATGACCTGTCCGACCGTATCGTGAGACTGCCTCACTGACAAACGACCACCCACTAAATACAATTTTTTTTTGAAATATTATAAAAGACGGATTTCAGGACATGGACATGGAAAGTTATATGAAAAGTCAAGACTCGGGAGTATTCTACGATTGTAAAGAAAGAATGTGATTAGATAATATCTTATGTCTCGTTTTGTAACGGTTATTATAAACAAGGAACACGCGAACGCTGTTAAATTGATAACCTAATAATACTCGACGCGTATCTGTTTTCCTGGCCGCACTTCTCCGACGATGGTTTTTGCAACGATAAAGATATTTTGCTGAATTTATAGTACAGATTTCTAGGAATGACACACCCGGCGAAGACGTTCCAGGAATAACACTGATCATAATTTATAGTGTTGTTTTCCTGCGTAGAAAGAAATTTATTGTAATAAAAACGCACCTTTTACTGCGTTCCGCAGAATAACAGAAACTACGACGCGTGCCAAAAACACACACACAACGCATAATCTGTATCTCGTGTAGAGATTCTAGTTTACAGTTAATGAATCGCATAAGTGTATCACACCGGCCAGGTCGCAGGATTTTTTTATTCTCGTTGGATCAAGTATATGTAGTTGCACAATAAAAAAATAATATTCAAAGAGGAGTGAAATGGTGATGACATGAAATAATTAATTAAAACCGTTTCAAAATAATCATTCTATGATTTATTAATATTAATCGAAATATGCAAATATTAAAATTTCGAATTATAAAAAAAAATATTCTCTTTTATAACTTTAAAAAATACAATGTAACCTTCAATGCTGTTCATGACGTATAAAATAAACAACCATATAATCTTACTAGCTAAACAGACATGTTAAACAAATTATCTAAACACTTTTTATTTCAGTGTGGCTGACTTTGACTCAAATTTTAAATAATAAAGCAACTCATTTACAAACAAAAATAATATTAAATCTCAAGAATAAAACTAATTGTTGCTACAAACAAAATAAAAAAATATAACATTTACTCCAACCTCTTATTTATTTCTACTGACACACCCAAATTTTAACATCAACAGAAGATAAGTATTTTTAAATTTTCTTGTTAAATTAAATTATTTTCTTTAAATACCATTTAAATTTATGTACAATGATTATATCTAAAACTTCAAGTTCTCTGTCTCTAAGGTTTGGTGTTTGTGATGGTCCAGAGTTCCTCCATAAGGCTTGGTGTGTGTGGTAAAGATGTTCGATCGGTCGGCAGACCAGCAGCGTGACGTTGTGTGAAGATATCTTGAGTCTCTGAGATCGCCCCAAAATTGCCGGTGGTATTTACACTGGACGGCGATCTGACAAGTCCAGGACTGTTTTCGACCTGTTAGATATTGTCACCTCGTGCAAAGCGTCCTTTTAATTACAAATCACTTTTTGGTTCGTTTTCGCGATTTCGCAAACATACTCATAGCACGAGCGATATCATCGTTTGCGTAATTTTTTTTTCTGGTCACTCACATATAACACACTTATTAATTACTATTTAATTACACTAGTAATTAACATTAAATTACCTAGCGTCTTTATTATTGCACATTTCTGCAATCATTTTTTATCACCATATTCGTTAAAAATTCTTTAATGTAATGGTGTCTTTATAATTGTGGTAAGTCTTTGTTCACAGGTTTAAAACCTATTAATTAGTTTATTTTTATCCGGTTAAAACGTGATTACAGACAAACCAACAATTCGTACGCATCACTCCATCGTAGACTTTGCCTGTCGTAGCTTGAGTTCACACACACAATCACACTAGCGCTGTATTCACTCGCGAAGCAGGTGTACGCTTTCTGACAATCCTTAGCCTGCATAATATTGTTAAAAACTGTTCATCATATATTTTCTATGCTAAATATTTACAAACATACCGCCCTGGGCAAATATGCAAATATATGTATTGTTGCAATGTGTGTGTGTGTGTGTTACCGGGAAAGTATATAATCCAGGCATTTCATAGAATACCTAGCCATTTCATACAATGCCTGGAGTTTTTTGGCAAAGTATAGAATAGAATACTTTTCAAATGTTTTTGTATAATTTTCCCAGGTATTCTGTACATTGCCTAGGAATTCAACATAATGCCAGTGATTCTTTAGGCAAAGTGTAAAATAAGCTTACTATGTTCAAAATGAAAACATTTTATTACAAAATCACTCATAATTGTTTGATTTTACTCAGAGGAGAACTTTGTATGACATTTCAAGATTATCTATTCCCTACTTAGGCTAATTATGTTCAGATACTATTTTATTAAAATTATACTGTGTAAGAACTTTTTTTAACCAATCTGTTTAAAAAAATACATTAAATATTATTGGTGTTCATTTATTCTAAATATATGATATATACTCTACTTATTACAAGACAGAGAGCTGTGACATTTTCAAGTACACTTTCTTTCATTTTTTACACTATTACATTTTTTTGACATTTAGTCTTGCACACAATTTTACGAACCCTGGTCCGGATCCTGATGATTGGGCAGTAGCAGCAGAACGAAGTGCGGTTTCTTGTTCAGGAACATCTTCAACCCCCATTAGTGGTCTTGGGCATACAGTGAACTGCGATCTTGTGTACAGCTGCTTTAACAATCCGTTAGTGGTTCTCAGTTTGTAAAATCCGTCTTCTGTGACACTCACGACGATCGCTAGGATGTTTCGAAGATCTCTCCGCCCCTTGTCTACTTCAGGAATTGGATCACGAACAGACGCGCCCACAGGAGCTGGAGGAAATTGTTTGTCAGAATCAGATTTCGTCTTCTTTGTCTGACGTTCTAGAAACCATACCACACACATTGTCTTCTATACATTACCGAGAAGACGTTAGGCATTCTATACAATGCCTAGGCAATGTATGAAATGTGTTTTATTTCATAATTTACCATATATATGTCATAAATCAACATATAACTCTCACCTAGTGGCGTAACTAGAATTTGAGCTTGGGTCGCATTGAGGGGTCGGGTCGGCTTCATACAAACAAGAATAATCAACACTACTATATTCAAAGTGGCTGAAATCGGTCCCACTAAAGGAAACGGTAATGACACTATACAAGTACGCATTATTGGAACATTTTTTACTAGATACTTATTGACTGGATTGATTTTTCCTATATTTATATTGCAAACGCATACGCTAATGCAGTGTAATGTACCTGTTTGTATATTTAAACAAGACCTACTTACTATGTTAGCGTAAACAGCTGGAGAAAATAATGGAACAGCCTAAAAATTAAGAGATCAACAAAATTTATCGACTTTTCGATTTTTCAGGGGGGGTATGTGCCGTTCGTCCCCCTGTAAATACGCCCCTGCTCTCACACCCTCTCCCACTCTCTCTCTCTCTCTCTCTCACATACACACATTTTTTTATCGTACATGCAAATTTCTTTTTCAGTTATATTTTTATATGTGCTCTACAAGAACATTCTGCAATATTCTAGAACATCAGGACTACACGAGTCAGGGGTTTTTCATGTATAATCCCCCCAACCGCCACCACCAGTATACCTTTGGTGTATTTGTAGAAGATATACAATCGAGTTGGTGGGGACATTACAACGAATACAGAATCGAAGAGACAATACTAAAAACAAATATTGGAAGGGAAAAGTGTGATGAATCGTAAAAGGAAAGACTGTAGTCACCTGATATAACGTAGTTACAGGAATTCTAGAAAAAAAAGGAAATGTGAGAATGAGAAGAGACTGAGAAAGGATAGAAAATGATGAAGAAAGTACCCTTAAATGTGTGATTCAAGTTTACTTATTTGAGCCTATCCATTTTATGGTAAATATAAA